>SJXQ01001495.1:108795-219342 GCA_006408695.1 Aepyceros melampus | reverse complement strand
CTTTCTAAGGCCCACTTGACTTCACATTCCAAGATGTCTGGCTCTAGATTAGTCATCACATCATCATGATTATCTGGGTCATGAAGATCTTTTTTGTACAGTTCTTCCGTGTATTCTTGCCACCTCTTCTTAATATCTTCTGCTTCTGTTAAGTCCAGACCATTTCTGTCCTTTATCGAGCCCATCTTTGCATGAAATGTTCCCTTGGTATCTCTAATTTTCTTGAAGAGATCTCTAGTCTCCTATTCTGTTCTTTTCCTCTATTTCTTTGCATTGATCGCTGAAGAAGGCTTTCTTATCTCTTCTTGCTATTCGTTGGAACTCTGCATTCAGATGCTTATATCTTTCCTTTTCTCCTTTGCTTTTCACTGTGGGCTACTTAACTTAGGGAAACAAAAATGAATAGAAAGTGTCAAACAGGTGGTACCTGATGGAGGGCTGGAACAGGACAGTGAGTTCCTCATAATGAGAAAGCCTCTAACAAGAGCAGTTTCAGATATAATCAGCTCAGGAAAGAAACTCGGCAGAACAGAATGAACATTCTAATTCAATTTATATTATTATATTGATGATGCATTTATATAGTGCTTTTTGTTGCCAAGGCTGTCAAGTACCTCAGGCTAAGTTCTGCACAACAGAATTCAGAATATTGAAAAGAGAACTGCCCTGTAAATTTCCTCACCTTCAAAAGTCTTTCAGGAAACACACATAAAAACACACATTTTGGGGTAGATATGACTTAGGAATTGCAGCTGCCTCAGGAGGATGTTTATCAAGATTTTACTTCTGGTGTTTTCCAGCTTGCTCTTGAGAGAGAACAGCCGCCCCAGTTTCCCAGTCATTGCGGCCAAGGATAAAAATGTAAAAGCTCTGCTGGGTGTTCAACATGCTGGCGAGTCTCTCATGGGGCAGCGGATGACGATGAAGTGATGGCAGCCCACGCAGAATCCACTAGGGCTGCCCTATCCTTTTGCTTGTTTCCAAGGGTGCTTTTCTGTCTTTATCAAAGTTATCGCAATGAACATAAAGTATCTCCAATCCTGGGTTAAGAGGCAATCTTCGTTAACAAGTAAAACAGAAAATTCATAGAAGTTCTAGAAGTCATAAATGGAAGAGTCAGACCAGGCAGGAATGGGAACTGAAGGGGCCGAAAGCAAAGCTTCGCCTTCTGTTCCACAGCAGGTCCCTCGACTCTCACCTCTGTTCCCCTCTGGCATCTGCCTTCCACCTGTTTCCTCTCTGCAAACTGCCTTTCAAGCTTATTCTGGAACTCTCCGCTCTGCCGCAGTTCAGTTTACCAGTGGCTTTGGCTGTCCCAGTGCTAACTCTGGATTCTACCCTGCATGGCTTTTCAGTTTGGCACTCACTGTGTGGCTCTGCCTTTCAGTGTCTCAGCTCCAGGGCCCCAGGGGGAACGTCCGGGGTGGGTGGGCTCCATCCACCTCTTCCAGGGACTGAGGGTAAGAAGAAGGTAGTGGGGAGAGTGGGATGTCTAGGAATGAAATGTGAAGTAGCAGGAATTGACTTATGGGTGTCAAGAATGTCCCCATCTTTCCTTTAAAACTCAATTTATATTATTATGCTATTAACTTGTATTCAGTTCAGTCGTTCAGTCGTGTCCGACTCTTTGCGACCCCATGAATCGCAGCACGCCAGGCCTCCCTGTCCATCACCAGCTTCTGGAGTTCACTCAGACTCACATCCATCGAGTCTGTGATGCCATCCAGCCATCTCATCCTCGGTCGTCCCCTTCTCCTCCTGCCCTCAATCCCTCCCAGCATCAAAGTCTTCTCCAATGAGTCAACTCTTCGCATGAGGTGGCCAAAGTACTGGAGCTTCAGCTTTAGCATTATTCCTTCCAAAGAAATCCCAGGACTGATCTCCTTCAGAATGGACTGGTTGGATCTCCTTGCAGTCCAAGGGACTCTCAAGAGTCTTCTCCAACACCACAGTTCAAAAGCATCAATTCTTCGGTGCTCAGCCTTCTTCACAGTCCAACTCTCACATCCATACATGACCACAGGAAAAACCATAGCCTTGACTAGACGGACCTTAGTCAGCAAAGTAATGTCTCTGCTTTTGAATATACTTTCTAGGTTGGTCATAACTTTTCTTCCAAGGAGTAAGCGTCTTTTAATGTCATGGCTGCAGTCACCATCTGCAGTGATTTTCCTTATAGAAAAACAGACAACCAAGATAGGCAAATATACCTTTAAATACTTTCAATCCCAAATAGGCTTCCCTGATGGCTCAGTGGTAAAGAATCTACCTACCGATGCAGGAGACTCAGGTTAAATCCCTGGGTCTGGAAGATCCCCTGGAGTAGGAAATGGCACCTGCTCCAGTATTCTTGCCTGGAGAATTCCATGGCCAGAGGAGGCTGGTGGGCTACAGTTCATGGGGTCGCAAGGGGTCAGACATGACTGTGACTAAACAACAACAACAACAAAAATTCCAAATAGAACTATTGCAAATGTTTTGGCACAACTTTTCAGAATTTAAAAAATGCTGTATTTATATGTATGAATTCATATACATGTTAATATTTTTAGTGAAAACAAGATCATTTTATACACACTACTTTAAAAATCTTCTTTTTCAGTTAAAATTATAGGTGAGTATGTTGAATATACATCCATGCCCATGAACATAAATCAATAAACATCAGTGTTAACTGCTGCATGATATTCACTGGATATGCCATAATGCAGACCGGAATCTCCCATTGATACTTCAGTGATTTCAATTTCTTCTTATTAACAGTAATACTCCAGTCAACATCTTATACATATGTCTGTACAATGTTCTGAAACTTTCCTGAAACTTTGAAATATAAATACTTTCAAGTAGATTTGCTTGGGTGGAAGACATAGGACATATGACTAGGATATTTTGCACAAATGTGGTTCCGATATACATTTCCATGGGTACTCTTTGGAGAAAGAAATGGCAACCCACTCCAGTATTCTTGCCTGGAGAATCCACATGGACAGAGGAGCCTGGAGGGCTTCAGTCCATGGAGTCTCACAGAGTCGGACTGAAGCAACTTAGCACTCATGCATGGGGACAGTTTCTCCATATCCTGAGTATTATCATTCTCTTTACCTCCGTTTCTCCTTAACTGACTTATTTTTCCCCTAATTTGCCATCCATATGGCAACTCCTTCTATAATAATTTAGGTTAAAGGTCCCTTTAGACCAAAGGCACCACTTCTGACTCTCCTTGACCAGATGTTTCATTTGAGAGAGCATTATTTTTAACTTCCTCTTTCTCACTGTCTTTGTGATTTGCTAAAATATTTGTATTGAGCATCTGCCTTTCCTTTATTGGCTTTCTTTCTCTATTTAAATCCGGAGTATAGTTTTCTTTCTCTATTTAAAGCTGTCAAATATACCATTACCAGGTTGAGCCCAGAGAATTTACTGAATATTTATCTTTGGTCAAATAGCACAGGCATATCTGCTGAAAGAAACTGACCGCCTGGTAAATTATCTGAGGGTCTTACACTGAATCAGGCTTTGCCATGATGGTATCTGCTTTTTGTCTAGGGGAAACACATTCATTCCCCTACCCGTTCATTTATTTATTCATTTATCTATTCATATTTCCCAAGGAGAATTAAATTATAAGTCTCCAGACTTTCTTAGGGAAGACTTTTTGATTGAGTCATCTTTAGATAAATCTTTTAATATTACATCCTTTACCAACAAGGACAAATGAGAAACAGGTAAGTGTGCAACAAATTCATGTGATTAATGACAAAATATTTTAATTATTTTTAATAAAAATAAAACAAATCCAAGAAAGAAAAAAAGCCCAAAAGAATCATCTGTAATTACATAATTCAAAAGTTATCAACAGGAGATTCAAAGGTAATCAACAGGAGAGTCACACTTTATTTCTAGTTTCTGAATGTTTGCTGTTGTTGTTTAGTCACTAAGTTGTATCTGATTCTTTGTGACCCCGTGGACTGCAGCACACCAGACATCCCTATCTTTCAGTACCTCCCAGAGCTTGCTCAAGCTCATGTCGATAGAGTGGGTGATACCATCCAACCATCTCATCCTCTGTTGTTCCCTTCTCCTCCTGCCTTCAGTCTTTCCCAGCCTTCAATCTTTTCCAGCATCCAATCCTTTCCAGCATCAGGGTCTTTTCCAATGAATCAGTTCTTCGCATCAGGTGGCCAAAGTATTGGAACTTCAGCCTCAGCATCAGTCTTTCCAATGAATATTCAAGGTTGATTTCCTTTAAGATTGACTGGTTTGATCTCCTTGCAGTCTGAGGGACTCTGAAGAGTCTTCTCCAGCACCACAATTCAAAGGCATCATTCTTCAACACTCAGTTTTCTTTATGGTCCAACTCTGCATCTTCATTTTCACATAATCCTGGATAATAGCTGCCAAAGAATCATTTCCAAAGGCCTTCAGGATGCAATTGAAAACACTTTAAACTGATTGTTTATACAAAATGAATGATAACCACTAGGATGCAACAACGGTGGACATCTGGACAGTGTTAGAGAAAGGGGCAGGGGAGGGAGGAAGGAAGGGAGAAGAGAGAGGGAAAGGAAATAAGGTAAGATCAGGGAGAACTGGAGAGGACATAAACGGAAAAAAGTATCCACAAAAGAATGAAAAAAGCTGGTGATTTATAAAAGCAGAAGAAACAATACAGAAGAAGGAGAGGCAAGGAGCCAACATCAGAGCAAATCCTTGTATAATCAGGGTTCTTTTAAAGGTTGCAAGTGACAAAAACTCGACGTGAAGTAGGATACACAAAAAGTGAAAGATTATTTAGACACATCCTGGTGTGTTTCTAGCAACCAATTAAAAGATTAAACAAACAAATCCATGCAGAGTTGAGCAGTGCCTCCCAAGCAGTGGGAACCAGGGACTCAAACCCCCTAGGATCTTTTTAGCGTATCTCTTATCCTTCCTTTTCTCGGTATATCGTATCCCACTGCAGACTCTCTGATACCATGTAATAGAAAACACAGCCGCCCCAAATTGGCAGGCTTCTTACCCCAAGTCTCCCACAACCTGAGAGAAATTCATTCTTTTTTCCTCAAATTCCAGTTAGGAAAATCCCAGGAATTATTTTTTGAGTTGCCCATTTTGGATAATTTGTACACACCTGAACGAAGCAGGTGTGGAGATGGATGATATTAGCTAAGAACGTGGTGACTCCCTCTAGAACCACGTAGCTAGAGTGGGAGGAAAGGCAACTCCCGAGAGCCTGCATGCTAAGTCACTCAATAGTGTCCAGCTCTTAGACCCACTAGTAGCCACCAGCCTCCTCTGTCCATGGGATTTGTCAGGCAAGAACACTGGCGTGGGTTGCCATTTTCTTCTCCAGGGGATCTTCCTGATCCAAGGATTGGACTCGCACCTTGCATAGCTATGCACAGCAGGCAGGTTTTTTATCTGCTGAGCCATGCTTTTGTGCTAAGTTGCTTCAGTCCTATCTGACTCTGTGTGACCCTATGGACTGCAGCTTGCCAGACTTTTCTGTCCATGGGATTCTCTAGGGCAAGAATACTAGAGTAGGTTGCCACGGCCCTCCTTCAGGGGGTCTCTGGACCCAGGGACCAAACTCACATCTCTTAGGCTTTTGTATTGATAGGCGACTAGTGCCACCTGAGTCATCAGGGAAGCCAATTTCTGAGAGTGGGGTTACTTCCAGAAAGCTCTGGACAAGCTAGAGATGCTACTGTTCTCAGAGCATCGAGATTTCAAACCATTTGGAAGCAGTTTGAGAGATACGAGCAGATCACAGTAGCTTCTTGTTTCCCAAGAAAGTGTAAAACAAGCAGGCTCCTCCATGGTTCATCCCACCAGTGTCTGATTTGGGGGTTCCATTCAATGCCTGACAGTAGCCTCCACAATGCTGGCATAGTCTCAAGAAATATTGAGCACCCAGAAAGATGGATTCCTCCAAGACCAATGCAAGGACACCTGAGTCATCAGGGAAGCCAATTTCTGAGAGTGGGGTTACTTCCAGAAAGCTCTGGACAAGCTAGAGATGCTACTGTTCTCAGAGCATCGAGATTTCAAACCATTTGGAAGCAGTTTGAGAGATACGAGCAGATCACAGTAGCTTCTTGTTTCCCAAGAAAGTGTAAAACAAGCAGGCTCCTCCATGGTTCATCCCACCAGTGTCTGATTTGGGGGTTCCATTCAATGCCTGACAGTAGCCTCCACAATGCTGGCATAGTCTCAAGAAATATTGAGCACCCAGAAAGATGGATTCCTCCAAGACCAATGCAAGGGTTTTCTTTTTTCTTTTCTTTCTTTCTTTCCCTTTTTTTTTTTTTTTTTTTTTAGCTTATTAACAACATTGAGATAGTTTCGGGTGGGCAGCAAGGGGACACAGCCTTACATACACATGTATCCATCCTGCCCCAAACACCCCTCCTATCCAGGCTGCCACGGAACTTGGAGCAGAGTTCCCTGTGCTATACAGTAGGTGCTCATTAATTACTGCTGTATGCACAGTAGTGTATATATGTCATCCCAAGCTCCCAACTCATCCCACTCCACATTTCCCCTCAACAAATGGGCGAGAAGATCGAAATAGACTTTGCACCAAAGAAGACATACAGATATCCAAGAGGCACATGGAAAGATGCTCAGTTATCAAGAAATGTAAATCAAACCTACAACGAGGTATCACCTCACACCAGGCAGAATGGCCATCACGAAAAAGTCTACAAATGACAAATGGTGGAGAGGATGTGGAGAAAAGGGAATCCTCTTACACTGTTGGTGGGAATGTAAATTGATACAGCCACTATGGAGAACAGTATGGAGTTTCCTTAAAAAACTAAACATTTGAGCTACCATATGTGTTTTCTTGTTCAAGAGCTTTGCACAACGCTCAAAACTTTTGAAACTGATCCCCTATTATTATAGTTCATGAGTGAGCCAGACCAGTAGAGGGCACCAGTGAGGCATGGAGGGTTGGGGGAGGGGCACCATGGTTGCGTGGTAACTCCCGTGTGTAGCACTTAAGCCAAAGCCCCAGGGACTGAGTCACCAAGAGATGGGAGAAGGGGTAGGGAGTCAGAGTAACTTGGGAGAGGAAGGGAACCAGCCTGTGAGTCAGGTCTTCACTGGGAAACAAGAAGCCCTGGCTTTTGGTGGCATGACTCCAGGAGTACTTCTTTTATCCTCCGAAAATGCCACGTGCCCTGGTTTTGTTTTTTTGTTTCTTCTTCCTTTTTTCTCCATCTCAGACTAGGCTTTTGTTTCCCCCTTCATTTATCTGGTATTCTTTGAGTGAGAAAAGTAAGAGTTTGCTTCAAGAACATTCCAAAGGTCTCTATTACCCAACTTAAAAAAAAACAACAGGCAATCACTGTAGTCCATCTGTCCTGCTGAATTACAAACTCCAGGAGAGCCAGGGATTTGTTTGATATCATCTGTACTACTCTCTCTTCTACCTTCCAGGTTCTTGGTGAAGTGCGGCCAGGAAGGCTCTGTAAATATTTGGTCAAGTGAATCAACATATAATCATATAATGCTTTGACTTGGTAATAATGTCTACAGTTAAAGGAAACTTATAGCACATTCTCTATAGAAAATTTTTCTAGTTCAGCCTTTCTGTTTTTAAATCTTATTCAATTCGCTTCAGTCAATGTTTATTGAGGGACTTAAACTCTATACAAATCATTGTGCTAGACACCGACAGCATAGGTTCAGTGAAATTATCGCTTACTGCTCCAAAAGGACGGATGCTCATAAAGAAATGTTAGACTGCTACAGAAATAAGAAGCAGGCAGACTAACATGCAACCACTATTTGCCGTCAGGATGTGGGGGATGAAGTTGACAACCCCAAGCTGGCTACAGATTCCAGCCCCCTTCAGTGACTCTTATATCAGGAAACCCAACAGGCTAAACCCAGCATTTTGCTGCTGCTGTTGTTGCTGTTTTAAGAACAAGCTGGTGAGTCAGAAGGGCCAAGTTTGTTTTTTTTTTCCCCCTCCAGAGTGTTCTCCAGAGGAGGGCATGGAGAGTTACTCCATAGGAAGAGTCTCAATTATTGTGGAGCCACTGAGTTGTATTAACTAGATTATTCAGGAACCGATTTGCAGACCACTTAAAAACTCTGACGCACTTAATGGCACATTTGGACAGTTAACAGTACCATCTAGTTTTGTTTTGTTTTCCTGATGTCATTCCCTTTTGGGGAGTTAAAACATTCTTTTTTCATTTGGCCAAAGTCAGTTTTGTTTTGGTTTTTCAGCTCAATGTCTATGCATTGCCAAAGAGGGAGTGCTTTCCCTTCTCTCCAGACAGGAGGCTCCCAACACTGAAAACATTTCAGGGGAAAAGTAACAAAGGCAATTCAAACAAGAAGCCTAAATATCCCAGGCCATCCAGCTCCAGATATGACATAAGATTGAATTTTTGCTTCTTAGTCATCCTGGAAATAAATGAGTATGACACAGCTATGACATTAAGAGGAAAGACAGAGTATTCAATAGATCCATCAGAGGCCTTTCATCACCCTGATGGATGTGGGACCTAGGAAACAGTCAACAGAATGGTAAGTCTGACCACTTCTCACTTTGACCAAGTCAAAGACGTGGTCACCATGATGATCCTAAAAGTGCATTTTTATTCCCGTTTCCTGCAAATAGAAGCCACTATGTGTCTTTCCTTATTGTTCCTCCAAACGTATCCTCTATTTACGATATTCTTAAATAGGAAGGCTCTAGCATCTTTCGTCACAGGTTAGTATAGAAAATAATTATGAAATGTGGCTAATTACATTAAAATCAGTTCTACTGATAAACTTATTTTTTTACCTAGGAAACAGTCAACAGAATGGTAAGTCTGACCACTTCTCACTTTGACCAAGTCAAAGACGTGGTCACCATGATGATCCTAAAAGTGCATTTTTATTCCCGTTTCCTGCAAATAGAAGCCACTATGTGTCTTTCCTTATTGTTCCTCCAAACGTATCCTCTATTTACGATATTCTTAAATAGGAAGGCTTTAGCATCTTTCGTCACAGGTTAGTATAGAAAATAATTATGAAATGTGGCTAATTACATTAAAATCAGTTCTACTGATAAACTTATTTTTTTTGCTAATTGTGTGCTGATAACCATTTAAAATTAGATATAAAATAGCCCATTGAAAAAGTGGAGTAAAACTTTGTAACATGATGGCTGTATATAGTTCACAGGTCAGTGCTTCTAATCAAAATAGTATTAAGATCCAAAATCTTAATTTATGCTTCTTACTTTGTACAGTGCCTGGCTTTGTTGGCATTTGCTTGCCTGGATTTTATTTTTATCAACTCCTCATCTGAATAGTTATTTACTTTTCAAGTTTGATCATAAATTATTTGAAATATGGCAGTGAGTCATTTAACAGAACAGACCTTTCACATACTTGAGGGAAGATTGTTATGTGTTTGGCTCTGGTTATCAAATCAAAGCAGGTTATGTGCTAAGTTGCTTTAGTCATGTCCAACTCTTTGCAACCCTATGGATGGCAGCCTGCCAGGCTCACTGTCCATGGGATTTCCCAGACAAGAATACTGAAGTGACTTGCCATTTCCTTCTCCAGGGGATATTCCCGACCCAGGGATCGAACCTAAGTCTCCTGCAATGAGGACATTGCAGGTAGATTCTTTAGTACTGAGCCACCAGGGAGGCCCCCAAAACAGGATATAGCTCTAACCAATACAATAATGATTGTATCCCATCCTAATTATGAGACCCAGGAATACAATCATCTCTCATAGAAACTTGTAATAATTTTTCTCAGTACTTGATGCTGCTGCTAAGTCGCTTCAGTTGTGTCTGACTCTGTGCGACCCCATAGACAGCAGCCCACCAGGCTCCCCCATCCCTGGGATTCTCCAGGCAAGAACACTGGAGTGGGTTGCCATTTCCTTCTCCAATGCATGAAAGTGAAAAGTGAAAGTGAATCACTGAGTCGTGTCCAACTCTCAGCTACCCCATGGACTGTAGCCCACCAGGCTTCTCCATCCATGGGATTTTCCAGGCAAGAGTACTGGAGTAGAGTGCCATTGCCTTCTCAGTACTTACTTTTTGTTAATTTGGCTACAAATGAAGTGTGCTTAATTTAGCGCTAAACTCAGCAAAAACAGCTGATTCATAGCCTTTATAGGCAACATAAAAGATTTCTGATCCATATACAGCAAACAGTAAAAGAATGCAATCATCTTGTGACTTTGCTTACTCATGGATTCGGTGTTTCTCTAGCTTTCACCAGTGATCATGACTATTGCCTGGACAGAACAAAATGCCAATAACTTGGATGCAGCAAATTCACAGGAACATATGAAAGACATGCAACATGGAAAACTTATGGAAAAGCCAACTCCCAGTGAGAACACATGTTAAAATATGGTAAATATGGAACATGATAAAAACTGAAATCTGTGAATAGGAATAAATCTAGTATTTTTTGACAGCTTACCATATTCTATCTTCTCAACAGTCCTTTAAGTCTTATTATCCTTATTTAATAGAGAAGATAACTGAAAAATAGACTTTGTGTAACTTTCTTAATATTTTATAGCTAGAAGGAGAGGCAGGGCTTCCCAGGTGGCAGTGGTAAAGAATCTCCCCATCAATGCAGGAGATGCAAGAGATGTTAGTTTCGATCCCTGGGTCAGGAAGAGCTCTTGGAGAAGGAAATGACAACGCACTTCAGTATTCTTGCCTGGAAAATTCCATGGACAGGGGGACTTGTGGGCTGCAGTCCATGGGGTCGCAGAGTCGGGCATGACTGAGCACATGTGCACACACACCCCACATTAGTGGATGAAGCTGGGACTTACACTTGGCAGCCTGCCTCCAGAAGCCAGGCTCTTAACCATTGCGTTACACTAATGAAGAGTCTACCCCACAATGAAGCTGTATGCATGTTGCTTTCCACAGAATTTGATGTTCTTTAATCCAGCTGCCTCAGGTGACCCCAAAATTCCCTACAAGACTTGAAAATGATTATACTGGTATGACTGGGGTATGTGTAGAAATAATATAATCTTTTAAAAATTCTTTGTTTGTGATTTTTCTTGTTGCTTGCTTTTCACCTCTTGCTTTTATCTGGCTTTATTTTTATGACATACCTGTACTGGCGGCCTATTTAATTAGTGAAAGAGTGACATGCTTTCATGATTATTGCAGTAGTCGTAGTCTCTTTTATGCTGTACAGGTGTGTAATCAATGCATCTTTTAAATTCTATGGAATGTGGTCCTGCTTCTAATTGCAGTAAATTGGTTGCACTAATCACTTTGAGTTGTTGGCCAACATAGTTATAGATTTCTACCAGGTGTTCTACCGGAAGATAATTGCTTAACAGTACAGAGTATTTCAACAGTGCTGAATGTAAAACAAATCCAAGGGTAATTCCAAAAGCTGGCTTCCTAATTCATTCATTCATTTATTCATTCACTCACTATAGAAAAATGCATTATTGTGCATCCTGTGTGTGCCGGCCATTGAACTAAAGATCAGGAAAACAAAAGGCATAATATTCACTCCCTTCGCTGCCTTCAAGAATCTCACAATTTAATGGACAGTATAATGAAATAAAGTATTATATGACCCATGAGAAAACAGGGATATGTGAAAATTTCTAAAAGAGCCCAAAAGAGTGAATGACGGACTCTGCTTTGGAATTAGAAACTCAGAGTCAAAAAGGAGACAATGACACTTGAGCTAAGTCTTGAATAACACGCAGGAATTTGCCAGTTGTTTCTGTTGCAGCTCCCGGAAACATCAGCACATTTTATGTGGTTGATGCACAGAGTACAGAGCAGGGGAAGGGCTGGAGAGGAGGCTGTGTGGTAGAGTGGATTTATATTGTGAATGATCTTTTATCTTAGGAGAAGGAAAACTCATTCTTAGGAACAATGAAGAAACACAAAAAAGTTTTAGTGAGATAAAATACATAGCACATGGCCTCATAATTTTCTGAGTACAAGTCTGTCTCCCTCAGTGACTTGTCACAAGAGCCTTCCCGTCATAGGTGCTCCATATAGTCAAGTGAATCCTGAATGGTTGGATTAATAAATTGATGGGGATGTTTTTTAAAAGATAACTTGGTCAGCCACGCAAGACATAGCTTTGATTAGGGTCAGAGAGAAGGCAAGGAGATCATTCAGAAGACTCTTGTTTCTGCAGCTGTGACATAATGAGAGCCTGAACAAAGCCATGATGATAAGGAGCAACGTGCCAAGCCACCATTGTAGTGAAATGGGCCACCAGGCACTCTGATGAATGACCTTCATGAGGACACATTTCAGGCCTAGAAAAATACCCTGCCAGTCACCAAGCTTGGAGCACTCGCTTGTCCTGCCACCACCTCCTTAATATCCCATAATGTCGTTTGGGGCCAATGCTGGCAAACTCTTCATACGTAAGTGATGCTAACAGGTCTTCCATGAACTTAAAACTATTTCCTTGGCAACCCACATTTTCAGCAAACACTTTAGGTTATAATCACATTGCTTTAATATAAAGGCTATCTGAGCAGTCAAAAATTCAAACTATGTCTTTCCCTGGTCTAATAACAGCGACTTCCAGCATCAGCAAGATTCTGCAGCATCAGTTGAAACAGTAATACTAAGCCAAAAGGCTTATAAATAAGAGAGAGGGGCTGAGATTTGACAACACATGGAGAATGTGGAGAGAAAATATAGTGAGGGCTTGGCGCACATTTAACTACCATGCTTTATAGCCAGAGCAGGAACCTCAATGGCCCAAAGAGCTAAGGGATAAACAAAACTATTGCAAACAAAGTGCTTTGAGAATGTAATAGACCAATATTAAAAACCATTACAGAAGGGAAACTACCCTTTTACTACAGTACTATTAGCACTGTCTATTTATATAGATGGATAGAACTTGTTCTTCACCTGATTCTTGGAGACACCTTTTGAATCAAAAGCGGTAGAAACATATATTTAAGCTATGCTACTTTCACTCCCTGAAGTTCTTCTTACGGACTCAAATTGTTCTTTCCTTTCTAAACTCAAGCCAGGAGTACGGACAACTCCTTTTCCTCATTCCCTGTGTCACCCACCATCTTTAGAAGCTTGAAGGGCCTCTCAGTTATACCATTACCAGCTAGCTTGCCAGTGACAAGTGAAAATTATGAGTGGAAGAAATCAAATGCTAAGAAGTGAATGTCTTTCCATTTTAGGCACAAACATGATTAATTCTCACATCACATACTCATAAACAAAAGCACGATCAATAGTAGACTGCTATGCTGAGACAGAGGCAAATGACATTGGAAAAACCATCAAACTTTGAACAGAAAGAAGAAACCAAGAGCTGGTCTTAGAGGGATAGGATGAGTTTGGCTTCGGGCAATGCTGCCTTTGAAGGAAGGAAAATACCCACATCTTGGTAAATTGTCTTTCCTTATCCTCCATTTCATTTTAGATAAGAGTTTAACAAGATACAGAATAAAAATTAAAATGCCTTTCTGTTTTCAGTCTGCATTTTAAGAAATTAAACAAACAAGAGTACTATAAAATAATTTCATACAAAATTGAGATTTCTATAGAGGACTCTCCTGACCAAAGTTTCCATTTCATCAGGTGTTCTTAAGGTCTCTACAGCTTGATATTTCCCTCATCAGAACCACACTCTTAAAGATTCACAGGAAGCAAGACATTCTCATGTTTAAAACCTAAAACTCACCAACCAAAATCTACACACCATGGCAATTACAACATCTCCTTAAGCTGATGAATAAAAACAGGACTGTACATCTGTTCTAACTGGCATTTCCATCTCAGCTGACTCATTTCTGGGACCTGACACACTGTGCTCTGCAGCAGGTTTACATGCCAGGGCTTGAGCCAAGGTGACACCAAGTAACCTTTCTCTCCATGGAATCAGCAGCCCGTTCATTTGAATAGCTGTCCAGAAATAGGTTCACAGATTTTCTTGTGAACACCCAGCAGGAAAGCATATTGTTTCCATTTGCTTGTTAGCATCAAACCATAATGATGCCTTTAATTATTTTGGAGAAAAGGGTCACATTCATGGACTCACATGTTGGCTTATTAGTTTTTTGTTTTTTTTTTTAACCAATGAATCAGTTGATATGGAGATATTGCTTCATTTGAGTACCTATATGTCAATAAAGTACTTTTTAAAATACCAAATATTCACACAAATCATCTCTCTCTTTCACAAACACATACAACACACACTTAAATGTTCTGAGTATCTGTTTATGCATGTGTTTTAAAAAACAGATTTATTTTTGACTGAGATCAAGGAGTGATATTCTGATAAAGATGTCAAACAGGTGGTGGGATGTTGGCTCTGCAGTTAAGGAGGGAGATACAGTATGGGATAGAAAGAAGGCATAGCATTAACAATTGAGGATTGTCAGAGAATAAAATCACCAATGGAAGGAAAAAGTGCCTTTGTGAGTGTCACTATTCTAAATTTTACATTTATTTCATAGAAACAAACTGAGTTACTAATGTAGTGAGCATTCCTTTTTGGTTTTTGGTTCTTTGGAGGAGGGGCAGTTGTTTGTTTTGGTTTTTGCCTGGTCAGCATCCAGCCTCACTTAGGTTGCTGTTGCTGCTGCTAAGTCGCTTCAGTTGTGTCTGACTCTGTGCAACCCCATAGACGGCAGCCCACCAGGCTCCCCCGTCCCTGGGATTCTCCAGGCAAGAACACTGGAGTGGGGTGCCGTTTCCTTCTCCAATGCATGAAAGTGAAAAGTGAAAGTTAGGTGAGATAATACCTCACTTTTCTGGGTGAGGACACCTACAATTAATTGGTGCCAAGAAAAATCAGTCCAAAGACTTCTGTTATCAGGAGAGATGATCCACTTCCAGTTGCTAAGCTAGAAGAGACCATGAGCCTGAAGCTGTTATTCAGTCTTATCTTCTCCACCTTCTGGGGAGAGCTAGCCTTAAGATGATGATAACACAGAAGAAAAAAACACAGAGAGAGGCAGAGGGATGGCTTCCTGCTATCATCTTTTGGTCTATATGATCAAGGCCTGACGCTGAACTACTCTGAAGCTATTCACTCTATATGTGAAAAAGAAGAAGAATGAAGAATTTGTAACTACTACTAGTTTATGTTACTAAGCCAGAAATTGTCCTAGTTAATATTTTGGTGNGGATGGCTTCCTGCTATCATCTTTTGGTCTATATGATCAAGGCCTGACACTGAACTACTCTGAAGCTATTCACTCTATATGTGAAAAAGAAGAAGAATGAAGAATTTGTAACTACTACTAGTTTATGTTACTAAGCCAGAAATGGTCCTAGTTAACATTTTGGTGTTTTCCCTTATCATTTACATATATGCATACATACACCTTGGTGGCTAAGCAGTAAAGAATGGGCTTGTGATACAGGAGACGCAGATTCCATCCCTGAGTCAGGAAGATCCCCTGGAAAAAGGGAATGGCTACTCCAGTATTCTTGCCTGGAGAATCCCATGGACAGAGGAGTCTGGCAGGCTACAGTCCATGGAAGTTAGACACAACTTAGTGACTAAACTGCTGTACATACAACTATATATTTGCTTATATAACATATGGTCTCAAAATTATATTATGAACATTTCCAATACATTTACAAAATTATTGGAAATATGGTTTTAGTAATTGCATTAAACTCTATCGTGTGAATGCTTCAGAATGCATTTAATCTCTTAGCAACAATTATAGTCAAAAATATTTATTGAACACATTCTATGTACAGGGCACCAGTGCTAAACTCTGGAGGGACAGAGCAGAAGGTGTTGTAGATATGGCAGGCATGGAGCTTATAATCTCTTCTTGTTGAACATTTGGACAATTTGCAATGTCTTACAATTTAAGAAACAATGTGATGGACATCTTTCTACAAAAATATTTCTAGAAGTTTTATAAATAATTGTTAAATAAGTCAGTAAGAAATATAGCTTTATCACAAATATATACTATCATATGAGTGGCATACACAAATATACATATGCAAAGTAATGAAATAAAAATCTTTTAAAATAATACTGCTTCCCTGGTGGCTCAGATGGTAAAGAATATGCATGCAATACAGGAGACCTAGGTTTGATCCCTGGGTTGGGAAGATCTCTGGAAAAGGGAACGGCTACCTATTCCAGTATTCTTGCCTGAGGAATTCTATGGATAGGCGAGCCTTGTTGGCTACAGTCTATGGGGCTATAAAGAGTCAGACATGATTGAGTGACTAATACTTTCACTTTCTTTCACAATCCTAACTATATACAACATATTCTTATTTTTCTATTATAGTCTAGTATTTTTAAATTTCTTTCTCCAAATGACTAGTTTTGATCTACTACATTGAGTTATTACCCACTAATGAGTAAAGACTCACAATGAAAACCACTGCCTTAGAGCATGGTAGAGCACCATGGTTTTCACTAAAGGATCTAATATGAACTCTAGTACTTACTAAGCATCAAACACTTTATTGGCTATAGAGGAAGCACAATGTTTTCTAAAAAAGAAAAAGAATCTAGCAAAATCTAAGAAAAGTTGCTGTTAGGGGGATTGTTACAATCAGACAAAGAAGCCAGGCACCAGAAGCAAACGCCATCTCCCAAAGCTGTTATGGGGCTTCCCAGGTGACACTAGTGGTAAAGAACCCGCCTGCCAAAGCAGGAGACACAAAAGACATGGGTTCAATCCCTGGGTCAGGAAGATCCCTTGGAGGAGGAAATGGCAACCCACTCCAGTATTCTTGCCTGGAGAATCCCATGGATGGAAGAGCCTGGAGGGCTACAGTCCACAGGGTAGCAAAGAGTTGAACACAACTGGGAGAAGGCAATGGCACCCCACTCCAGTACTCTTGCCTGGACAATCCCATGGACAAAGGAGCCTGGTAGGCTGCAGTTCATGGGGTCGCTGAGAGTTGGACACGACTGAGCGACTTCACTTTCACTTTTCACTTTCATGCATTGGAGAAGGAAATGGCCACCCACTCCAGTGTTCTTGGCTGGAGAATCCCAGGGACGGGGGAGCCTGGTGGGCTGCTGTCTATGGGGTCTCACAGAGTTGGACACGACTGAAGCAACTTAGCAGAGTGACTGAGCAAAGCTGTTACAGATAATAGGATCTATTAAAGAGAGGAGCCTTAAGGGAGGAGACCTTGCTAAGATGAGCTTGTGCAGTGAGAGTAGGTGCCAGGAGCTTTCACTAGCAGGATTCTCATTCACCAAAAGCAGCTGAGGCAACCCTGACATGATTTGAGGTTAACGGAAATCATCCTTAAAACATGAGACAGGGTGTCTGAATGGAGGAATTTAAATTCCCAGAGATCTTTAGATTCCTTTCTGTTCATAGACCTTGTCATCTTTGAAGTCAGGGCAATTATTGAGTTTCTCAACACAGTTGTCACCAAGCAGGAAGAATAACAACTTTCTGCCTGGAAATCCAATAGGGTTAGATGCCCAGGAAACCACAGAGACAAAAGCTGTCTGCCTTTCAATTCCTGTGGCCCAGGAAGGAGGGTCAACGGGGTGGAGTTCGTAGCAACAGCTTCACAGTGAATGCAGTGGTGAGCACGTTTACTGTTTCAATGAGTAGATGAAGGTAGGGTAGTGATGGGTGAGGATACAGGAGTAGGTTGAGAGTTAAATAGTTTAGGGAGAGCTAAATATTCTAGAACTGAAAGCAGAAAGATAAAGAGTATAGGATTTCTAAAATCAGGCATCTAGAATGACCAGGTTTGCTTGGACTGTCTTGGCTTTAGCACTGAAAGTCCTGCCTTCCAGAAGCTCCTTAGGCCTGAGAAAACTGGGGCAGTTGGTCACCCTGAGTTTGGGTACATTTAGTTTGCAGCTAATGAGAGGTGTGACCTATTTACTCAGCCTCTCTGGGTAATTTACTCAACAACTCTGGGTTTCAGTTTCCTCAACTGTAAAACGGATGGTAGTGCTTACCCAACACCAATAAAAGAAGAGTCGAAGTATTTTTTTAGTAGTTCTGTTCCTGCACAGATGCAGGGGCTTGCCTCTTATAATAGCAATCAAGATAAGAACGCAGACTTCTGATTGAGTGTCTTCAGGTGATGTGGGGTTAGAATCACAGTACTTGGTTTCCAGCACCCATGGCAGCCTCTCACACTCCTGAGAGTTTGGAATTAATCTGGGCAGTATATCTGGGCAAATTTGCCCAGATCCTGGAACCCAAGGTTTCCTGAACAAGGGAAAGATCAGTTCAGTCACTCAGTCACGTCCAACTCTTTCCAACCCCATGGACTGCAGCACGCCAGGCCTCACTGTCCATTACCAACTCCCGGAGGCTACTCAAACTCATGTCCATTGAGTCACTAATGCCATCCAACCATCTCATCCTCTGTCATTCCCTTCTCCTCCCACCTTCAATCTTTCCCAGCATCAAGGTCTTTTCAAATGAGTCAGTTCTTCTCATCAGGTGGCCAAAGCATTGGAGTTCAGCTTCAGCATCAGTCCTTCCAGTGAATATTCAGGACTGATTTCTTTTAAGATGGCTGGTTAGATCTCCTTGCAGTCCAAAGGATAGAAGCTTTCAAGCTTCTTGAAAAAGAAAAGCAAGTTTATTATAATTTTGTATCTGCATCCTGAAATATCTGTGACGAATATGAAAGCTATATAGTTTGTTTTTCCTTATAAAAGAACAAAAATTGAGGATAATTCCATTAGATGTAGCCTGTCAGGTGTAAAGAATATGATCTTACTCCAAGAGAGATTTTACACAAAATTCATATTTTATTGCCTTTACTGTGTCTCTCTCATAGTGAAGGTAGCTCCTTGCTTTGCTTGTTCTCATAGAGTCAGCCTTTTTTAAAAATCTGAATTCACTCTGAGATTCATATGTTCCAAACAAGTTAATGGCCCTGTTTCCATTACTGATACAGGTCATGGTTAAGCCACTGTGTGTGTGTATTTTTACTTCTTACCACAAAGGTTCCTACACTATGACGATAAAAATGATTCAAAAACAATCCAAACTTCCTAAGATAATAAGAACATTCTCTCAAGGTTAGCAGAGTGAAATGTAAGCCATTGAACAAAATCTTTGCTTGGGGATGAGGTGTGGAAAGATTCAGTGAAGAGAAAAAGTGAATCTTATCAGCTACTATGATGACTAACAGATTTTCCAAAGAAGTGATACATAAACCTTAGGAAATTAATGAAGATCTTAAACCATACCTGAGGCAAGAAATAAGAATAAAATTTTAACATAAATACTGTAAGTAAGTGTTAGTCGCTCAGTCGTGCCTGACTCTTTGCAACTCCATGGACTGCAGCCCACCAGGCTCCTCTGTCCATGAGATTTTCCAGGCAAAGATACTGGAGTGGGTTGCCATTTCCTTCTCCAGGGGATCTTCCCAACCCAGGGATCAAACCCGGGTCTCCTGCACTGCAGGCAAAGTCTTTACCGACTGAGCTATAAGGGAAATGTTGGGAGAACATCAAATTTAGGGAGAAAAAAAGTCATAATAAAAAAAAAATCCCAATTATAACACTTATAGAAAAGGAACTCAAAGATTATATGATTTCACTCATATGTGGAGTGTAATCAATGAAACAAATGAACAAACAAAATAAAACCTGAAGCTACAGAAAACAAATTGGTAGTCATCAGAGGGGAACTGGCAGAAATGGGTGACGGAGATCAATTGTACCATGATCGATGGTTACCAGACTTATTATGATGATCATTTTGTAGTGTATGCAAATACTGAATTACCGTATTAAATATATTAAACAAGTATAATGGTGCATACCAGTTTTACCTCAATAAAAGCAGCTTTATAAAAAAAAAATCATGATTTGCACCTCATCCTATGTGCCAGGCTCTGAATTAGCAACTCTGTTCACAAAAAAAAATTGTGAGGTAGGTATCGGAATCCACACTAAATCTTAAAAGGATAAAAGAAAAAACTACGGAAGATTCCAAAGCTACTAAATGGCTGCTAAGCTTTGAACCCAAGTCCATCTGTCTCCAAAGTACATACATAACTCACATTAGTAAAGATGAACTCTTTTCAAAAATTGATTTGCATACAACTTTCATTTTTTTAGGACTTAAGTATGGTGATTTAAAATTTGACTTCTTTCTTAACGTCTAAATCACTAATGCTTAGGCCTGTCCTCAGACTGAGCATTCATTCATAGCACATAAACACGCAGCTTTGCTAGAGGTTAGAGGTCACATCAAAATGGAGCCTCAGATTTTTGATAATTAGTATCAACAGTGGGAAGAGTCAACCTGGGTTTGCATCCTGTTTCTAATAGTTGTGAAGCCAGAGCAAGTCATTTATTCTCTCCAAGCTAAAAGTGAGGATAATAATAGTATCTTCATCTGAAAAATGAGGATAATAATAGTATCTATTTCTAGATGTGTCTAAAGATGAAATTAAATGGTGTTAACAATTATTCTAGTGCCTGGCGCCTGGACCAATATATGTAGTCATCTATGGGGATCTAGGCATTAGATCCTTTTTTAAAGCAAGCTACAAATATCCTACAATGAAACAGAAATCCCCAGGATTAGTTCAGGTTGATTTATGTCCCAGGAGTTATGAGTAACGACCGAGGCTCCTCTGGCGTCATACAAACCAGCAATGCCTGGAGAGACTAAGATAAAGATCATTTCATGTTGGGACTTGGGCACTTATTTAGACAGACACTAAAAGCTAATTACACCCACCTTGGCTGGCTTAGCTGTAAGAACAACACAGCAGCTGGCAAAACAGAATGCTGCTACGAATCTTCCACAATCTGTGACTGGGGCCACTGGGGCCTTACCCTTGTTAATCCCTCAATATTTAAGGATCAGAGTCATGCTATTTGGGCTTCCCAGGTTGCTCAGTGGTAAAGAGGAGATGCAGATTCATTCCTTTGGTAGGGAAGATCCATTGGAGGAAGGTATGCAACCCACTCCCATTCTTGGTAAGAAAATCCATCCCATGGACAAAGAAGCCAGGTGGGTTCGCAGAGAGTCAGACATGACTGAGGCAACTGAGGATGCATCCAACCATGACATGCTGTTTACCTAAAAGTCTGCATCTTAAAGAATATGCAATAATTCATCCAGGGACAAAGATGAGTAAGACAAATATTCTAAGCAGCTCCTGTTTCAGTTAGAGACATAAATGACTAAAAAATATGATTTTGAATACCAATCAAAGTTATGATGGAAATGAGACAGGACACTGGAAAAGAGAATGGTTGGGGGTAGGTCTAGAGTCATCTTAGAAGGCAGATCTGAGGAATAACATCTGAAATGAGACCTTAATATTTTAGAAAGTAAACGGTGCTATAGGAAGAAAGGGAAGTGAACATTAGAAGATTGAATTACATAAAAACCATCACAAAAGCCCCTGGAGTGTCTCAGAAGTATTTATAGGATTGCAAAATTAATGCACTTAAATACATTCATAATGAAGCATCTTCTATCACAGTTGGAAAGTTAACTATAACGATGTGGCCAGTCCTAATGTGTTTTGTCTGGACGTGGCATTCTGTCGGTCTGCTTCTATTTCCTTCCATCTTTGTTAAAAATCAAAATACTGTCCTTAAGTGAAAAAACTTTTACAGCAATAGGCCTCTATATTCTCAACCATAAATGGAAATAATAATGCCTTAGAGTTTTTCCATGGACTTGTGGTTAGGACTAAAAGAGAAAACGTGCACGAAATACCTAGGCCAAAATTGATCAACAACAGTGGTGGCCACCTACAGAGCATATGCTTCCCATCAGCCTGAGAAAAATGACAAATTTGTGTGGCTTTGGATAACATGGGAGAAAGTCAGAGCCTTGTGATGTTTTTTTAATGTATCCATGTGGGACTTTTTTCATGAAATTTTAAATCTCTGAGATCTTTATAATAACAGAAATATAAGAAACACAAGGCCAAATAAGAAAGAGAAAAACAGATGAGCATGAGTGGGTCAGAAAAGAATGGGGAGAATAAAAAATAGTGACATCAAGGATCCAGAGAAAAAGGGATGTAGGTCCCAGAAGCATCTTGAGGCTATCTTGCCATCCAGGGAGAGCGCCTTGTTCCTGAGTAATAGAATCTCACAGGACTTGTTCCTGAAAGATGTATCCAGGAACCTTACTAGAGAAATGAATAGTCCTGGATTCACATTTTCCCATACACAACATTACTCTCCATCTCCTTTGAATCAAATTAACTTGTATGTTTTGTGAGCAGAAGCATCACAGCAAAGCATTATGGGGGATAGTTTCATTGATTGCACAAACTCGTTGAGACAGATGTCATTATCAGTTATTATTACCATTACTATTCTTATTCTGTGTTAGGTTTGATGAAGGGCTCTGAAGTTGGGAGGTTTGGAAGCTTCTCTTCACTCACTTTCACCATGTCAGGACAATGCCTCCGGGTGTGAGTTCCTGATAGGATAAAATCAGTTTACACAGGGGCTCGTGCACAAGTTCCCGAGTGAATCATGAATTAAAAGAAATGGAGTACTAAGCCTTTGCTGTTAATAGTGAATTAGCATATTCTCTTTGGGGTGTGAATAAGAAAGTGAGAAGCCTGGTTAATTCTCAGTGTCCCAAAGGAGCGTCAACAAAACTAGTCAGTATCTAATGCCTTAACATTTTTCAATGCTGCTTAACATTCAACAACTGTAAAAGGAAGCCAGCCCTGGCTACTACCTAGTAAAACTAACAGAGCACTATCAAGAAAGATTTATAGTTTTAGCATCGTCAAAACATGCATTTCCAGCAAAAATAAAAATAAAAAAGGAACGAAAGAAATGCTATTTGGAGCTTAGCAAATACTTTGGTATCGTCTATAATTCACATTACAAAACCTTTCAAAACACAGAACATATCAAAAAGCAAAACATCCACTCAGTGGTGAAATCAATATAGCATATACTATTTCAACACGATGCATTACAAATACCTCCGCTTTCTTTCCAATGATCTTAGAATCTGCATTTTAAATGGTTGTGTTTTCAACCTGAGCTAGCCTTATGCATTTTTTTTTTCAAATTAGTCTTTGGTAAACCTCAGTTTCCCATCATTGCCAGTTGTTTGGTTCAAATAAGCCTAAACTCAGGTAATTACTTAAAAATATACCTTTTGAGGTGGAGCAGAGAGACTCTTAAATGCACAACATGTTAACAAGAAGTTTCATTCTAGGTTTTATGAGGGAGTCATATACGCAAAAACATAGCGGGTTTTATAAGTCACATTCATAGGACTTTAAACCTTAAAAAAATAAAATTATATTCATCAAGCACAACAGCAGATTTAAGCATATGGCATTTTACTTAGTCTTTAACAGGAGTAGGTACTGTGATTCCCACTTTACAAACTGACAAAACTGACAAGCTGAGTGCTTTAGAAAATTTCCCAGGTCACTTATCTGGAATTCAAATCCATGCCTGCCTGGCTCCAAAAATCTATCTATACTATACAATTTCATGTGGTTTAGTCGCTAAGTTGTGTCCGACTCTTTACGACCCATGGATTGCAACCTGCCAGGTTCCTCTGTCAATGGGATTTTCCAGACAATAATACTGAAGTGGGTTGCCATTTCCTTCTCCTACTCATATTCTCTTGGCTCCCTTTCAATCTCCCCCACTCAATGACACATGGAATAAACCAAACCATACCCTATGGTCTATAGAATTTCTCTAGAACTAGGGAGAGGCAAGAGATGCAGGTTCGATCCCTGGGTTGAAAGATACCCTGGAAAAGGAAATAGCAACCCACTCCAGGATACTTCCCTAGGGAAATCCCACGGACAGAGGAGCCTAGCAGGCTAGAGTTCCTGGGGTCACAAGAGTTGGCCACCACCCCAAGACTGAGTACACACACACAAAGAATTGGAATATTCTCTAGAAATAATCTGATTAGGCATTTGATCTCAGATGAATTTACAGTATTTACCTTCAGTGCTTAAAGGTGAGAGTAATACTACCTACATTTTCAATTACATAGATTCTTTTTTTAAAATGTAGAAACCTGTTTATTTCAAAAGCTAAGTTGTTGTTGTTCGGTCGTGTCCGACTCTTTGCGACACCATGGACAGCAGCACACCAGGCCTCCCTGTCCTTCACCATTTTCCGGAGCTTGTTCAAACTCATGTCCATCGAGTCGGTAATGCCATCCAACCATCTCATCCTCTGTCATCCCCTTCTCCTCCTGCCTTCAATCTTTCCCAGCATTGGAATCTTTCCTAATGAGTCAGCTCTTTGCATCAGGTGGCCAAAGTATTAGAGCTTCACTTTCAGCATCAGTCCTTCCAATGAATATTCAGGACTGGTTTACTTTAGGATTGACTGGTTTGATATCCTTGCAGTCCAAGGGACTCTCAAGAGTCTTTTCCAACAGTACAGTTCAATAGCATCAATTCTTCAGTGCTCAGTCTTCTTTATGGTCCAGCTCTCACATCCATACATGACTACTGGAAAAATCATAGCTTTGACTAGATGGACCTTTGTTGGCAAAGTAATGTCTCTGCTTTTTAATATGCTGTCTAGGTTGGTCATAGTTTTTCTTCCAAGGAGGAAGCTTCTTTTAATTTCATTGCAGTCACCATCTGCAGTGACTTTGGAGCCCAAGAAAATAAAGCCTGTCACTGTTTTCATTGTTTCCCCATCTATTTGCCATGAGTGATGGGACTGGATGCGATGATCTTCGTTTTTTGAATGTTGAGTTTTAAGCCAGCTTTTTCACTCTCCTCTTTCACTTTCATCAAGAGGCTCTTTAGATCCTCTTCACTTTGTGCCATAATGGTGGTGTCATCTGTATATCTGAGGTTACTGACATTTCTCCCAGCAATCTTGATTCTAGCTTGTGCTTCATCCAGCCTGGCATTTCACATGATGAACCCTGCATATAAATTAAATTAGCAGGGTGACAATATAGAGCCTTGATGTACTTCTTTTCCATTTTGAAACCATTCTGTTGTTCCGTGTCCAGTTCTAACTGTTGCTGCTTGACCTGCATAAAGGTTTCTCAGGAGGCAGATAAGGTGGTCTGGTATTCCCATCTCTTTAAGAATTTTCCACAGTTTGTTGTAATCCATGCAGATTCATTTTCTAAAATGTAGAAATATATTTATTTCAAAAGCTAAGTGATCACATATAATTAATATGATAATTTTGGGAGGAGATTTTAATAACACATTTTTAAAGGAAATATATATGTATACATATGTATATAGACAGGCCTATGAGAGAAAGGAAGTATAGTAAAAAATACTCTTGAATACAACTTCAGAAACAGTGTTCATTTGTGTGACTATCATCCCTCCACCACTTCCCAAAGGATAACTCAAGAATACAACGGAAATGGTGCTCTCTAGAGTCAGACAATACAACAGCCCAGGCTTAGCCACTCCAGGCAAAAGGAAAAGAAAGTGAAAGCATGGAGAGGTGATGTAGAGGAGAGAGAAAAATGAAGCTGTACTAGACAGCAAAAATGAACAAGCTTAGATTTTGCTAGCAGATCTCAGTGTGTTTTTCTCCAAAAGAGACATGGCAGATTCACAACACAGTCCTGTGGGCACATCATAGTTTGATGAAGTCCAACACTATAATGATTCACAATCACCTTTTGGTACTAACTATCAGCTTCCCAGGTGGCTCAGTGGTAAAGAATCCACCTGCCAGTGCAGGAGACTTGGGTTTGTCTTTGGGTCAGGAAGATCTCCTGGAGAAGGAAATGGCAACCCAATTCAGTATTCTTGCCTGGAAAATTCTATGGACAGAGGAGCCTGGCGGGCTACAGTCCATGGGGTCACAAAAGAGCTGGACACAGCTTAACAACTAAACAACAAAACAAGCAGCAACAACCAGCAGATTAGTAAAGGTAGTTGGCTGTAAAAGACTGCAGTTTACCTAAGATTGGCCTCAGATTATAGGTAATTCTGCAAGACTTACTGGTAACACTCAAGAAACTGCCTCAGATGCAAGAGAGATTGACAAACTATGGAGAATCAATCTGCTGATGATTCATATTGAAAACAATGTTTCACAAACTCCTGCACTTTATTACAAGCAACCAGTTATATGAGACACACCTCAATGAGACTGCACTGACCTAGTTGATGGTAAGATGCCAGGGTGTTGCCACTCCACATTGGACAGCCTTACAGCAAGTAGTAGGGTTCCCAGCAGAGCTGTAAGTGTGTTTGTTAGAAAGGTAATTACATGAAGCATTTCATGTTTTAGAAAGTCCTCTTTAACAGTAGTGAAGAGGATAACGTACATCCTGTCTCAGTCCCAGCCTGACACTCTAACCACCATGCACACAGCCATTGACCAACAGACATGAATCATAGACCACAGATCATTCCTCAAATGATCACTCCCTGACCTACCTCTTCCCAACTGTAAATTCTTCACTCCTCCCCTACTTTGAACCCTATCTTTGGCACTTTGGCCTTGGCACTTTGGCACTTTTGGACCCTCTAACATTTAACTCTCCACATTCCCCAGTGGACTCATATTTCAATGAGCCTATTTATTTCCCACATTTCTAGAACACCTTTGCCAGGAGAGTTTGTGCTGGTCTTATTTTTTCACACTCAATTCCCACCATTGTCCCCTTGATGGAAATCTCATCTGGGCCAGTACCAGGCCCTTTACAAAGAAGTGGCTAGAAATGATGAGATAAAGGAAGTAGAAACTGGAGGCAAAACAAACAAAAAGTAATGAGAGCAAAACTACAAGAATTCAAATCTGAGACAATGGGGGAATAAGCTAAACTTGGAAATGTAACACTACACAGAAAAGGGCTGAGTTGACAATGACTAATTCCTTGCTGAGAAATGAATTGTGAAAAGTGTACTGAAGGGTAACTTAGGCAAATATATACTACATACACACAGAGAATAAATAACATAAAATGAACTTTTGGTATTAACTGTAATCCCCTCACATTTGGGAGCTAACGGAAAAACAACAAAACAAAGAAACCCTTAGCCACACATGCCTTTAAAATATAATATGATTCATAAATATCCTTCTTTTATTTTGCTTGCCTCCTTAAGAAAGAACAATTTCTAATTTCAGGGCTTTCTAGTCATTGTTGAAAATTCTCACTGCATACAATTGCTCGAGTTCAAATTCTAAACACACAATCTTAGAGGTCACAAATCGACCTCCGTGTGTTATATAGGGTCATTTTTTTTCTTTTAGCTCAAATTTTATCTTAAAAGTCATCATAACTTGATGGATGTTGTGCTTGGTGGCAATAAAGACACCAATATCTTACTTGCAGCCTGCTTCACACTTTATAGGATCCTCTTGGTCTCTGTCTACATTTATATTATCTGCTTGGCTCCTACACACATTTCTGTTCACTATCTCTGATATTATTTTCAGAGCTTTACCTATATATCTTTCCATTTGCTCCCACTGAGACCTAGACATTATGGGGTTTAAAATGGCTTCACGTTCTTCCAATATTTACTCTCCAAAGCTGTCTGCATTTTATCTAGGCATTCTCTTCCCCTGCCTCCTCTGTCCCTCTCCCTCCATGTGTCCCTCCTTTGTTCCTTCCCACACATTACTCAAGGATTATAAAGAATTTAGACTGAGTACTACCTGAAAAGTACAACAGAGGATGAGATGGTTGGATGGCACTGCCAATTCAATAGACATGAGTTTGAGCAAACTCTGGGAGACAGTGAAAGACAAGGAAGCCTTGCGTGCTGCACTCCATGGGGTCGAAAGAGTCAGACACGACTTAGCAACTGAGCAACAACTACCTGAAAAGTAACCCCCACAGTACCACCCCAAAGGCCCCACCTCTCTTGCTGGGTTACATTATTAGGCACCAGACCCCCAAGAGGATCCTGGCCAACCCAGCCCACTAAGAGACACAATTCAATAGTTTCATGGCCTTCCATCTATCTACATAGCCTGAATAAAGCTATTTTTCAAAGAGGCAAATTCACTACAGCATTTGAAAAATCTTTCACCCAGCTCAGTTCATGGGTCAACCACGGGACGATGCTATGTTTGTAATCAAGCATCTAATCTCATCATATCCCACACACACCATCAGCATCACAAATTCTCTATATTATTTATCTTCAGACATAACCTACTGTTTTAAATGTATCTCTCTACTTGGGGGGAAGGAAAATGTAGCAGCACTAATAACAATTTTAGTTTGAGTGAGGGTGGAAATGGACACTGCTCACTCTGGCAATTACTCTACTCTCCTGGTAACAAATGCAATCATCATAAAAATCAAAATTAATAAACTGTGGTTGCAAACCTAATAACTAGTCATCAGCACATTAATTTCCCTATATGCTAAGCTAACCGTCTTGTTTATTTGTTGGTAACTCTGAATGAAATGGGTTGCATTAAGGCGACCATCTGCTCTGTTTGATTTGATAAGTGGAATTAAGACAAGAAGCAGCCAGTTTATAGTCAGTGTGACTTAAACTTACATAACAGAAGGTAAATGGTCTTTCATTTGGAGGGACAGAATAGCATATACTCCAAGGATATAACTTAATGCTTTTTCCACAGCAGTTCAAGCTAGATTTTTCACGTCTCCAGCGGACATAATGAGAGCTGAACACTCACACTTTGGGGACTTGAGCATTGGATTGTTGCATTTCATCACGCTTCCATGCTTCATCTGTGATAAGAAGCAGTAAATATTATATAAAGCTTTCTAGTCCAATTAAGTTACTCAATAATTATGTTTATTCTCTGTTCTGTGCAGACTCTTTAAAAAAAAAACTTTTTATTTTGTACTAGGGTATAGCCAACTAACAACAATATTGTGATAGTTTCAAGCAAGCAGCAAAGGATCTCAGCCATACATATACATCAATCCATTCTCCCCCAAACCCATCTCCCAACCAGGCTGCCACATAACATTGAGCAGAGTTCCCTGTGCTATACAGCAGGTCTTTGTTGGTGATGCATTTTAAACAGAGCAGTGTGTACATGTCGATTCCAAACTCCCTAACTATCCCTTCCTCCGCTCCCCTCTCCCTGCAACCATAAATTGGTGATCTAAGTCCATGAATCTCTTTGTTTTGTAACCAAATTCATCTGCATTATTTCCTTTTAGATTCCACATATAAGGGGTGTCATACAATGTTTCTCCTTCTCTGTCTGACTTACTTCACTCAGTAAGACAATCTTTAGATCCATCCATGTTGCCCTGTGCAGACTCTGGATGGCATCTTGTTTATAGAGCTTCTTGTTGACTACAGATAACATAGAGGATTCTTTTGATTCTTTCATGGCAGGAGTGAGGCTGTTCCCAATTTTTTACATGAATGACTATCCTCCTACAGGCTCTTGCTATAGATCATCAGAGTCATTCTGGCAGAGGTAGAACTTAAAAGCAGTAGGAACTTGCTAGAAACAGCTGCTTTGCTCAACCAAAGACAGAGCCATCAGAATCAACAACACTGGACAAGCTGTGCTGTTGTTCACAAGGCATTTTTCCACAAGATCCAAAGAATTCTTAGATGCTTTATGTATGTGCACCCCAATTTTCAGGATTAATAGGGTTTATTTCTTAACTAGTTATAGTTTTTCTAGAGCTTTAAAAATTATGTCTTTTTCCACTTTTATGGGTAATTCCTTCTTACTGCCTGCAAGAGTAATCAAATTATTTTTATCACTTCTTCCAGGTCATTAAAAAGGACATCCAGTGTAAGTGGCTTCATAATAATAATCCCACTAGCGTTCCCTTAGGCAACCTTTTGCTCTCGCAATTCACAACAGCACCATCTTTCATATGTTTTATGTGCCTTGCCCCCATCCATTCTCCACATGCCAGTTCCCAGCAATCTTTTAAAACATGTCACTCCTCAGCTTAAAATTCTTTATGAGCCTCCCATTATACTTAGGAAAAAGTCCAAAGTCTTTAACCCCATCTCAAGGGCCCTCCATGACTTTGCTCCCACCTAACTCTCTAACCTCATTTTATACCAGTTTCTTTCTCATCTAATGGTCTAGGCACCTTGGCTTCCTTTTATTTTATTAAAACATGCTAAAGTCTACCTCTCCAACTGGTCTTTACATATACATGGGGAATGCCAACCATGCCCTGAAGCTTGAGCTTTATTATCTTTACATTTATTTCCTCCTTTTCCCTCTGTATTTCTTTATAACATGTGACACAATTTAGTTAATTATTTGCTGACTGTATCTTCAGTTTTACTGTGAACTCCACAAGCACAGACCTGTGTTCATCCTATTTATGACTATAGCCTCTTGTAAACATCATAGGTGGGGCTTCCCAGGTGGCTTGGTGGTAAAGAATCTGCCTGCCAAGCAGGAGAGTGAGTTTCATCCCAGGGTGGGGAAGATCCCTTGAAGAACGAAATGGCAACCCACTCCAGTATCCTTGCCTGAGAAATTCCATGGACAGAGGAGCTTGGCGAGCTCCAGTCCACCAGGTCACAAAGAGTCAGACTGGACTTAGTGACTAAACAGCAACAGCAGCAGCATGCATAGTAGGCGCTCGATGAATATTTATGCAGCATAAATATTTAGGAATTTGCATGGATATTTATGAATATTTATGTGAAAGTGAAAGTCGCTCAGTTGTGTCCTACTCTTTGTGACCCCATGAATTATACAGTCCATGGAGTTCTCCAGGCCAAAATACTGGAGTGGGTAGCTGTTCCCTTTTTCAGGGGATCTTCCCAACCCAGGGATTGAACCCAGGTCTCCCGCATTGCAGGCAGATTCTTTACCAACTGAGCTATTAGGAAAGCCTGAATATTTATGGAATGTATACATTTTTCAAGAATAGTTTACATCTGAATTATTTAGCATTTTATTGTAATTTTTTTTAAGATAGAGAAGACATTGTTTGGATTGTTGTAGTACCAAAAGTTTCACTTCAGGAAAACATAGCTCTTTCTCTTTCAGTCATCCCAGGAGAATGTACGAAACCCACAAACTGATGCTATATAGAAAATACACTTGTGACACAAAACCAGGGTGATATTTCCATTATGCTTGAAAGTTTCGAGCTTTGATCATATGCATGAGGACAGTCTCATTCTCCCTGTCATCTGCCCACACACACAATAGGTTCCATTAGGTCATCTTTCATCTCTCATAAGGTTGCAAAAGATATAATAATTTGTGCTGTCTTTGAGCATAGAAATACTGAGTTAAACAGAACTGCATCTAGTGATAAACTAGTCAATGTTTAACAGCCAGCTGGGTAGAGAGGGAGAAAAGCTATGACCTGAAGCACTTGCTAGCTTCTGGGATGTAAATACTTCTACCTTGGCTAATTTCAAGCTGTGTTTAATAACCGACTTGCAAGACTCCTGAAAATTTAACAACTGGCTCTTATAAGCCCATACAAGCATCTCTAGCAGAGTACCAGCTCTATCTCTCTGCAAAATTACCCTTCTTTTTTTTTCACATACGCACACAATTGCATAGGACACAAAATAAATTTAATTCACTTGCGAAAGATATGCTCCGTGTGATATAACTTGGAAGATGAAAAAAGAAAAATAACCTGTAGGTACAAAGAATGTATTCTGTCAGTTTACTGTGATAAAGTTTATTTGTAATCATTTGACTTCCCCATCCTATTCCCATCTAGAGTCCACCTCAAAGCAATTTCATAGCTGAGACCTCATGTGTTTCACTTTATTCTGAACTTTTAAGTAGTCAAATTTCAAATGTTAAATATCATCATAATACTCTCCTAGTTACTAGAAACAACAGCTGATTCTTCTCTATTGTGCCTCCACTCACTGTTCCCTCTAGTACATTCATCACGGCATAAATGTGTTTGCCATGAGCCATTGGCAGACTGATGGACTCTGGAGGTTCTGATAGACAAATCCCCAAGGTTCAAGGAGCTCTCAGCCAGATAAGGAGATAGACAAGGACATTTCCATGCAGGAAGCCCTAGGACAGAGCCCCAGAGAGTACACAGAATGTGTATTTAATGCCACCCAGATTAAAGAAGACAACACTGAGGCGGAACTTAAAGGATGACTAGGAATTGACTATGCAAAAAGGAGGAGAAAGACATTCTAAGGAGAAGGAAGAGCAAGGACAAAAACGTGTGCAGGGAGGGTGCAGTCATAAAGAAAATAACTGAAGCACAGAGTTTAGGAGGAGGGAGGGAAGGATCCTTGAGGCTACAGAGACAAGCACAGGTACAGGCTGGGGTTCATGAGGATCCTCGTGTGTCATGCACAGGAGCTTGGCTTTTGTCCTGAAGCCAATGCATCAGGGGGACTTTAAGAATTTTAATAGCTGAGTGATGGGATTCATGCTTTAGAAAGAGTATCTGGACAACAGTGAGAACACTAGATGAAGTGAAGTGAGGAGGCGGAGACCACCTGCTAGAGTCATGCCCTCACCCAGCAATCAACTCTCCTTCCATCATCGTTTTCCCCCGAGTTCTCTGCTCACGTGAATTCTCTGCAGCTTCCAAGTCACTTCTTTATCTGTTGGAGAAAAATGGTGCAGCTCTGTTGCCTCCTTTGGTCCCTAATTCTTTTTCAGGCTGACTTCCTCTGAAAACATTACTCAACATGAGTTACCATTTCGCATCATAAATGTCAGAAAGGAAAAAGGCACAGGCTGCACAAAGTAAAAGATGGTCAGCACAAATTTAAGTTTTGCCAAGGGAATGCCATGGCTGCCCCAGTTATCTATTTCTAGATCAGATAATAAGCCAGTTTTAGTGATATCAGACTACAACCATCATCATCATCTCTCATAGTTCTGAAGATGGACTGGAAAGTGAAAATCACTCAGTCATGTCGGATTCTTTGTGACCCCAAGGACTATATAGTCCAAGAAATTCTCCAGGCCCAATACTGGAGTGGGTAGCCTTTCCCTCTCCAGGGGATCTTCCCAACCCAGGAATTGAACCCAGGTCTCCTGCATTGTGGACTGACTCTTTACCAGCTGAGCCACAAGGGAAGCTCAAGAATACTGGAGTGGGTAGCCTATCCCTTCTCCAGCAGATCTTCCTGACCCAGGAATCAAACCAGGGTCTCCTGCATTGCATATGAATTCTTTACCAGCTGAGCTTCCGTCTTCAAACGGTGGCTGGAGGCAGAGGCATCTCCAGGCAGAGGCATCCCTTCATTCACATGTCTGGTGGTTGTTGCTGACTTACTGGTTGGGATCTTGATAGAAGCAGTCAACTAGGCCTATCTTCATGATCCAGGCTTCCTCAGAACATGGTGCTGGATTCCTAAGCGAGTGTCTCAAGAGAGCAAATCAGGCCTTTTCCTAGAAACCTGGCTTAGATTTCACATAGTCACTTCTGCCACATTCCATGCTTTAGAGGTGAGTCACTATGGCCACTTCATAGGGCAAGGGAATAAGAGTTCACTGCTTGATAGGAAAAGTGTCAATTTACAGACCTGTTTTAAAACCATCACAACCATGTTCATGTGTTTGACCAATGAAAGGGATGTCTATTTTCATTTTGGTGCACCAAGTAGAAAGTGGAAAACTATAAACATAACCAACAATTTCTAGAATACATTGAAATGGATTGAAACTTCCCATATATGCCCTCTGATAGAGGTTCAAGTCTTAAGAGTCTTGACAAAAAGATAAAGACACAAGCAAAGGATGAGACCAGGTCTTAAGTGTCCCTCTCAAGAAGCAAACATAGAAGGAGCAGAAGGAGGACAATCCAAGACTGATCCCTCAGCATGGCAGAAGCGCTATTTTGATTTCCAAAGTGAGAAGATGCTAAAGACTGACAATGGCATCTTTTTACTTTGAGATATATACCTATGTATTTGTTGTTTACTCATTAAGTCACGTCTGACTCTTCTGCAACCCCATGGATTGTAGTCTGTCAGGCTCCTCTGTTGTGGGATTTTCTAGATAAGAATACTGGAGTGGGTTGCCATTTCCCTCTCAAGAGGACTGTCCCGACCCAGGGATCAAACCCCCCATCTCCTGCATTGGAGGCAGATTCTTTACCTCCAAACCACCGGCAAAGCCCATACCTATATGTAGCAGGTTGTAAACACTTGTCATTATAGACTATGAGTTGAATAATCCTCCAAAAATTTCCCTTATCACCTTCACAAAGGTGATAAATAACATCTCTACTTGTTATATATAGAGATACTTGGATCCCACAGTGAACAAAATGAGGTGAGAAGCTTTCCTAACAGAATTTTCTCTTAACAAGATTTATTTATGCCCACGTGTGATATACTTTACACATCTAACTTATGAAATGAAGAATATTTGAAATTCACGCAGCTTACAAGTCGATTAGACTTATGTATCTTACAATACCTATACACCCGACAGTTGTGGTTTAAAAAAAAAAAAACTGAATAGAAGAAGAAGAGAAGAGAAAAGTGAGTACATCAATTATAAATGTGAAAAGAAAGACCAAAGGTAACTGTTCCTTGCATTTGGGAGAGAAGAAACACTTCTACTCTTAGCCTTTTATAGATTGTCCAGTTTCTCAATCCATTCTTCAAATAAGGCAATTTGGTTTAAAGAATAGAATCAAAGAACATTCTCTAAATTCAGCATATCTGGTAGCCCTATATGTATTGATCTAGTACTGATTATTTTGAAAAATGACTTTCAAATTTTAAATCTCTTAAGAATCATCTATGGAATTGACTTGATTGACAGATAAATGGATAAAGAAGCTGTGGTAGGTATATGCAATGGAATATTACTCATAAAAAGTTACACATTTGAGTCAGTTCTCATGCTGTGGATGAACCTAGAGCCTATTATACAGCATGAAGTAAGCTAGAAAGAGAAATATAAATATCGTATACTAATGCATATATATGGAATCTAGAAAGATGGTACTGATGAATTTATTTGCAGGGCAGCAGTGGAGAAACACACATGGAGAATAACTTATGGGCACAGCCAGTGGGGTGGGTGGGGGCGAAGGGAGGAGAGGGTGAGATGTATGGAGAGAGTAACATGTAAACTTACATTACCATATGGAAAATAGAAAAACAATGGGAATTTTCTGTATGGCTCGGGGAACACAAACAGGGTCTCTGTAACAACCTAGAGGGGTGGGAAGTGGAGGGAGGTGGGAGGGAAGTTCAAGAGGGAGGCGGCATATGTATACCTGTGGCTGATTCATGTTTTGGCAGAAAACAACAAAATTCTGTAATTATCCTTCAATTAAAAAATAAATTAATTTTTTAAGACTAAATAAAAAATCAACTATGGAATTGACTTAAAATGTAGATTCCTGGGTTTTATCACAAAGATTCTGATTCAGCAGTGGGTTTGAGATGAGAATTAAAATTTATTTAAGTACCTTCTACATGTCAATGTTCTAGGCAGATGGGATATAGCCATGAGCTAGAGAAAGTCTCTGCTCTCCTGGAGCTGACATTCAAGATAGGGAAATGATAAATAAGCAAATAAATGCACTACACAATTTTAGAAAATGATGTGCTATTATGGAAAAATGAGCATTCTAAGTAGATGAAGAGTAGTGAGTCATACTATCTTATTCATTTTAAATGGAAGTGTCTTTATTGTTCATTATAAACATTAACACACCTAAAGAAAGAAAGCAAAACTCCATATGTATAAAATAGAAAGTCATTAATAAATGATACTTATTAAATTATGCTCATTTCTGTATCCTGTTCACGTGAAACATTTGAACATAATTGCCCAGCGATCCTAAGACCCATTTGTTCATTTAACAATTATTTATTGGACACCTATTATGTGCCAGCTGCTGTTCTAAGAGCTGGGGACAGGGCAGTGAGGAGGCAGGGACTCTTAGACTGACAGTTTTTCCAGTGGGAGATTGTGATAAGTGTTATAAGAAAAAAATGAAGTTGGGATGGTATTGAAGAAGTGGTAGGGAATAAATGGAACCACAAATGAAAAGATTTCTTGACAAATAAAGCAAGAAATTTTATACCAAAAATAGGATAGAAACAACAAAGAAAGAGTAAGATTAGAGGCACCTTAAAGTGAAGAGAGGGAACCAAGTGCATGCATGTCAGTCAACCTTGGCTTTCTCACTCCAGGAGAAGGTCTTGTCCCAGAGAGCTGATGGAAACTGGAGAGAGACCTGAGGAGCCTGGGGTTGAAGGTCAGCTTTCAAAAGACTGTGGTGGAAAAGAGCTGATTAAGAATCAACAAGTTAGGAATCAAGAGATCACTCAAGAGCAGAAAAGCTCTGGAAAGCACCTCCAACCTGAAAAGCTTGGCCCCAGCTCCTGCCATCTCTGCCTGAACCACACCCATCTCATCTCCCCACATCCCTTGAAATCTCCAATGTCAGCGCCCGCAGACACTCCATTCTCTTCTCCACCCTGCAACCTGGACCATGTGTCTTAGTTCATGTCTTTTCCCTCCCATCAGGTTGATTTCTCACTGAGTTCTTCCATGAGTCTAGAAACTCATGGCCTTCAGGCTACAGTCCATGGGGTTGCAAAGAGTCAGACATGACTGAAGAAACTTCGCACACGTGCACACACAGTGGGAACAAAAGCCTGATCAGATTTGATTGGGGAAAATGACAAGAGAAAGTACTGAGAGATTTTCAAGGGGGGTTGCTAAAAGGGAAGCAGAGGTGTGGGGACGTAGCTATGTAGAAGCAGCAGTCTAAAGAATAGTTTAGGACTGGAGTTAATAGAACATTTTTCTATATCAAAGGAAATGATTCAGTTGACAGAATTTGATGATAGAGAAGATTCAGGGTGATAACTGTGATGAACAATTCTTGGGAGGGTTAAAAGTGATAAAACCGAAACACAAGTAGAAGAGTTACCTTACAGAGAAACAAGGACAGCTCATCCATTGTAACAGCAGGAAAGGCATAAGAATATAGACTTTTCCTGACCCTAGGTGATTCTGATGTGGGTGGGCCCCTAGCCACACTTTGAGAAATAGTGACGTAGAGAAACCGTTCTTATACAGGAAGAAAATTAGAACCATGTGCCAATGGAAAATAAGGATGGGGCAGGAGATGTGAAAACAAAAAGTGACTCTGCAAAGAGCTGTTTCACTTAAGTGCCACCAGGGCTGCCAGCGTCAACCCTAAAATGAAGAAGAACCCACCTCAGAAGAAGACGTGGTATCATGAGATTTTGCTCCCACCACTCAAATTCTATATGGAGTCCACTCCAGCCCTCTGCCCACCACCCCCTTCTAGAATGGGGCCAAATCCCTTCCCAGTTGCTCCAGACCAGCAATACCTAGCTTTCTTGAGGTCACTGCCTGAAATGAAGTTGTAACGAAAATTTTGAAATTTCTCCCCAGTTTAAAAAAAAAAAGTTATAGACTCACTAAAGCTCTTAAGTTGCAAGTCCCAGAACCACTTTTGACACAAACAAAAATAATTTATAGAAGTATGTGGGGAATTCAGAGATACAGAGGGGAGGCTGACAAATTGACTAAAAATTAGGAATTACTCAGGCGTCTCTGCTAAATCACTCCAAGAGATTTCAGTTTTGTGTTACCTGGTTCACTATTCAAATTAGAAAATGTGATTGTTTAATAAGTTTCATATGCCTAGACCTGGCTGGTAGTGTGGGGCACCTTCATTAATAGTCTACCAGAGTGCTTCCAACAAGGAAGAAGTTATACACCAAAAGAATATAACTCATCAACGAGGTGATGCCATTACTAAAAGAATATGGAATGCGGAAGACTGGACTACCCAAAAAATCTGTTTCAATTACACAGAAATAAAAAAGTTTACATATAACTTTGGAAAGTTCACAGATCTTCTGAAACCCACACAGGTATTTTCTGGGGTTCTGGTACTAACCAGATCAAGAATCCCTAGTATAAACATAACTATCGAATATTCTTGGTTATCACTTTGTTGAATGCATGGTTATTCTGGAAAAAAGAAAGTGGTGGCTTTTTTCCCCTATCTTCTCCCACCTCTCCTAATTGCAAGATCTTGGATTGTCCACACTCTTCTGAAGGAGAAGTTCTCTCCTGAAGGAGAACTACTGGCAAATCTTTATTGCAGCCCTACAGAGTACAAGAAAAAGACTCAAATTCTGGAACAAGAAGATATGAGTTTGGCTCAGAGGTTAAAGCGTCTGCCTCCAATGCAGGAGACCCGGGTTTGATCCCTGGGTCAGGAAGATCTCCTGGAGAAGGAAATGGCAATCCACTCCAGTATTCTTGCCTGGAGAATCCCATGGACGGAGAAGCCTAGTAGGTTACTAGTCCATGGGGTCGCAAAGAGTCAGACACGACTGAACGACTTCACCTTCACCTACAGAGTACAAGAAAAAGACTCAAATTCTGGAACAAGAAGATATGAGTTTGAAGCCCATTCCTACAACCTCAAACCAAGAGAATCTCTTTGAGCTTCAGATTTTTGCCCTTAAATTTCCCTACTTTCCTCAACCTTTTTTTTTTTCTTGGTTCATGTAATTATCTCAGAATATATTTTGTATACTATAAAGTTATGAACAGGTTTTAGATATAATCTCTACACCTATATAGATCAACAGATGATAGAAAGCAAGAGAGGGATATAAATAGATAGATAGAGAGAGTACTTCAGTGGTTGTCAAGTCTGGTTAATAATAGAAACATCTGAGAGCTGTTTTTAATTCAAATACTCAGGTTCCTTCCTAAACCTATTAAATCAAAATCTCTAAGGTTGGGGATACATGTGAAGACATATATGAAAGCACCTCACATTACTCTGCAATTAGCTAGATTTGAAATCCCTCCACATTTCAAATCAGAATTATTCATTGTGACCCACTGTTTGTTGGTGATTCTAAAAAAATGCAGTATTACTAGTTGTGAGACTACCTAGATTTTTACTATATAAAGAAATATGCTATTAACTTATTCTACTCCATAAGATATAGCCAACCACACAAAGTAAGGGAATCCAACAGCCCCACTGAGTATGGTGCAGTATAGCAATAACTTGCTCGGAACAAATTCTGCTCTCATTTATATGCTAAGAGCCATTAAAGTAAGATTTACAGCTCATGATCATTTTAAGCACCATCGATTTATGAGCATGACTGTTTCCACCATTTCAAAAACTTTGCAGAGAAGTCTATAGCTTCCTGCAGTCCTTGCATATGGAGATGACGTAATGTATTCTTCAGTTGCGGGAAAATGAGAGAAATTAATAAGAATGTAAAATACAAAATAATGGTGCCAGGCTAAGCCATAACAGCATTTTTTCAACATCAGAGGTAGTTTTATAGTTAAGGTATGAGAATTCATTTTTTCCTTTAGTCTTCCTTAGAGAAGAAAGAAATTGCACGAAGTCTTTAGAAATCAAGTCAGAGGAGACCGTCCATAAATACCTTTAGTTTCCTCAAACTTCTCTAGTCCCAGCTTGGCAGTGTTTTATAGTTGATCTTAATAATGTTCTCATTCTGTTTTGCATTTTTTAAATGTTAACTGTTATAAGCCATAGATAGGCATGACACAGGCCCTGTCATCTTTCTTGTAGTGGGTATTAAGTTTTCTTCCTGAAGACGAAGCTGAATTCAGTTCTGTTTTCCCGAGAGACTAAAGGCAGCATGTTTCCCCTGAGCGCTTGCCCAGGTGGTTGCTTCCAGAGAGGAGCACCAGTTCCTTCCTTGCTAACACCTGCTAGACGGAGGCCATCTTAGAGATGCCAACATGGAGTCAGTGAGGATCACAAGTCGATCAATAAAAATGTTTCAAGTTTTAACATTTTAAACAAAACAGACTGCAAATGTAAACTGAGAAATGAAAATACTCCCTTGCACACATTAGCTATCTCCCCATGCACACGTTAGATATCTCCCCTTGCACACATTATAGATATCTCCCCTTGCAGGTTTAGGTACAAAAGACAGCCCCCAGTGCGGCAACACTGGGACCACCTCATCACAGATCAGAAAGAGTTCAGTCTCTCCTCCTCCCAGATCCCCCTCTCCAGAATGTTCAAAAAGACCCCCAGACTGCCTTCTGGAATCCAGAGTTCTCTCTGATCTAATCTCAAATCACACTGAAGCCAAACTCCTTCAGGCTGATGGAAGCTCAGCATTCCTGAAGGTTGGGTTTCTTTCTCCAGAAGGTAACGCAGTGCCGTTTTGTCATGATGGGGTACACACTGGCCCCTGACATCATCACCAATCACTGGTGCTGTCACCACTACTGAGAGCGCATAGTCGCCCCCTATAGAGACTGAAAAGGCCATTCCTGGTGGTTCTGACCCTTTTGTTAGACCCTTGAAACTAGAGGATTCTACCACCTCTACTGGAAGCTGTTTGCTCTAGCTGAGTGGTTCTCAACCTTTACCACTGATAAGAGTGATCCAGCCTGTGTGCTAAGTCACTTCAGTCATGTCTGACCGCGCGACCCTATGGACTGTAGCCTACCAGGCTTGCCTGTCCGTGGGATTTTCCAGGCAAGAATACTGGAAATACCATGGAATACTGGAATACCATGCCCTCCTCCAGGGGATCTTCCCCACCCAGGGATCAAACCGAAATATCTTATGTATCCTGCATTGGCAGGTGGGTGCTTTACCACTAGCGCCACCTGGGAAGCCTCCAGGGTGACCTACCGGACTTGCTAGAACACAAAATGCTGATCCCCACCCTTAGAGATGTTGAAGCAGCAAGTCTGGAGAGGGACCTTAAAAAATGCTTTTCTAACAATTTCCCAGAGTGTGCGAATGCTGCCACTCCAGGGACCACACTTCCCCAGAATAGCAACCTCCCAGAAGCCCTTTCCCCAGACGGCCTGAAGCAATTCTCCCTTTGTTTCTGCTGTTGCTTTTCTAAGGGCATAAATTTGGCTGGTCCACCTCCACTCTGGCGAAGACTCCTGGCTAAACCACACTGAGCCTTCTCTGGCCTGGGGTCTTTGCTTTGAAGTTTTAGCAGCTGCCACTCAAGTCTGCCATCTGAATGTAGGTGGCTCAGTGGTAAAGAATCCACCAGCCAATGCAGGAGATGCAAGTTCAATCCCTGGTGGAGAAAGATCCCCTGGGGTAGGAAATGACAACCCACTACAATATTCCTGCCTGGAAAATTCCTGGACAGAGCAGCCTGGTGGGCTACAGTCCATGGGGTTGCAAAGAGTCAGACACAACTGAGCAACTAAAACACACACACATGTATAGGTTCTAGTGCTTACTGCCTCATTGACTCCAGAAAAAATCTTTGTTCTTTAACCATCTATCTTGTTACCCAAGCCAATTCTGTAGTTTTAAGTCTTTTTACCTTCTCTAGTAATTTTATCTCATAATTTTAGCAGTGAAGTTTCTACATCTACACCACCATTGGACCTTACTCAGGACAAACAAGTCTTCCTCCATAGGTTTTTACAATATAACACTAATTTTTGTGACATCTCAATCCTTTCTGTCCTGGAGGGAACCTGGGTTTAAGCAAACTTTGAGCTTGATGTTTGAGATGCTGGAAAGAGACTAAGTGTGGCTAAGGGCTACAGATAGATTTCATCACTTTAGGTGATAATCTCTAATTAACGCACTGCATTTTTTGTGGAGACATATATGCATGTGCACATACACTCAGGAAAAAAGAAATTACAGAACAAAGAAAAAACTTGCAAGGTTTTCCTTTGTTATGAGATCGCTGTACACCCTGGCAGTCCCATGTGTCACAGTGGGTTGAGCATTAAGTTATTCAGGAACCAACAGCTTTCAGTAACATTATATAACACATTCCAACCCCTAGCACTTAGTAATAACCATTGTGATGTCAGCACAAATATGAGCATCATTACCAAGTAAATAAGTAAACAGTAAATCTTTCTTCTTGATTGTTGACCTTTGTTATTTCAGCATGGTGTTTTATTATATACACACCCCTAGTAGGCTTGGATATGAATATTAATAGTAACGAAAACTTTGCATTCTGGCCAACATTTACTTATTTGATATGTATAGAGTTTTAAAAGCTTTATAGTGGCAAAATTGGTTCAAGATTATTCACTACCAATGTTTACGCTGTAAAGTGCCTTAAGGCACTCTCAGCATAAAGGGTATTATATAAAATATTACTTTCTGTTCCCATCACTAACCTAATAGTTAGATACCTTCTGGTGTGGTTTCAAGTAAGAAGAAATCACTGATCAGCATCTTTCACAGGTAAACAGCAACGAAGTAGCAAATTAAAAATTAATAAAATATAAAATTTTTTGATAGCATCACTGACTCAATGAACATGAATTTGAGCAAACTCTGGGAGATAGTGAAGGACAGGGGAAACTAGCGTGCTGCAGTACACGGGGTCACAAAGAGTCAGATGTGACTTAGTGCCTGATAACAAGATTTTTTCTATTATAGATAAAATCATATTTGTATTTCATAGTTTAAGCATCTTTACTGCAACCTTAAAATCTTAATATTTTTTAATCTCGTATACTTTAAAAAATATTTTGAATAATACATGCTTTGATTTCATTTTCATGCTATTGTACAAGTAGTACTCAATTATGCATAGGTTGTGCTTTTTGAATTTTTTTCTTCTGCGAAATATAACAAACAGCTATATACACAAAATAATAACATGGAGTTCAATGAAACTTATATAAGTATAAGCCAAGTCAACGGAGAGTCAGGATAGGGGGATTATTCTGCAAGCCCACTGACTCTGCCAGCACCCCAAAACCTCCCACCTGTCCACTGCTGAGTACTAACCTCCCTCCTTCAGAGATAACTACTGTCCTGACTTACACAGTGACCCAACCACCTAGCTTGCACCCCCTAAACCCTAGAGTTTAGCTTCGCCTCCTTTTTGAACTTTATATCAGTGGGATTCCACACCGTGTGTTCTTTCGTGTCTGGCATCCTTCGTTTATCACTGTGCTTGTGCAACACCTCCATGATGCATATGTCAATGCAATTCATTCATTTTCATTGATTTAAAGTATTCCATCATATGAAGTAACACAGTTCACGTGTGCATTCTAGTGCGGGTAGACATTAGAACTGTTCACAGTCTGAGACTGCGAAACACTGTAGGTGTTTGGAGCAATACGTTTTTCAGTAACTCAATAGCAGTCAGAAATGTTGCACATCTCAATGGCAAACCCTCAGTGTTGAGCTCTAATGAGCTAGCATAAATGTGAGCATCGTTATTAAGTATATAAGTAGACAGGTAGTCCTTGTACATAATTTTACAAGACACAAACTTGCTGGCATTTCTGTTGAGTATATACCTGAGCAAGGATTTTCTAAGTCACAGGGCATATGTGTGCCTACAACTTCCCATAGTTTATACCGAGGTGTTGTATTAATAATACACGTTTCCCAGCATTAAATAAATGTTCCTGTTGCTCTTCATCCAGGTCTCAGCTCAGATTTTATCTCCTTTGAGTATCCTTTCCTGGCCCTTCTAGTTAGAGTAGCTGTCTGTTAAAGCATCCCACCCCCACCCATTCCCCTTACTCTTTTGTCCATTACTCTAATTTATTTTCCTCTCGCCTCTTTCTGCTATCTGAAATCATCTTATTTTTTCCCACTCTCCTCCACTGGGAGGTAAGCTCCATGAAAGAGGGACTTTATCTTGCTAGTGTCTGTCACATAATGTCTGGAACATAATCGATTCTTGATAAATATTTGTTGAGTGAATAGTTGAGGACTTTCTGTATTTAGTAAATATTCTCAATAATGCCAAAAGAAAAAAATTTATAGAATATAAAGCTTGTGATTCTTTTTGAATAAAAGTTTCATGCTTCATGTAATATATTTAATAACCAGTGTTCAGAAAAATAATTATTCATTCAAATTTTCCTATAATATGGCCATCATGACATGTGTTGAATAATTTTTCCTTTCTTGTGAACACAGTGACACCAGCATTGCATATCCACTGTGAGAAAACAGATGCCTATAAATCAAGGCTTCTTATTTTTTTGAAGCACAGTCCATAATAATCAATTGACAAGCCTGCTATAAATAATAATGCATGGTTTCTCAAGGAACCTAGCATGTAATTGATTCCCTGGTCTGAAGAAGCTATAGGCCTGTGGATTTTTCTGATATCTATGGAATCCTTCAACCAACTTTATTGTCTTGTTTTTAGCTAGCTCTTGAAATAAAGGTTCATGAATCTTTACTGTGCATCCAGCCTCTTAGAATAGAGAAGTAGTAGTGTGTGACTCTTGGAATATGTGCAGCCTTATCTTTGCATTTCTACTATAAAGCCACAGTGACAAATAATACCCAGTGAGGTAGCCAACTGTGAGCTTCTTTTGTGTCCAGAGCCATCCTCAGGTAGACCCAAATGCTTGAGGCAAACAATGATGTATCAGCAAAATGATGTATTTTGGGTATATTTTCTCTCTCACAAACACACACACACACTAAATAGGCTATCCCCAAATCACCAAATACTCAGCTAATGCAGCTATGGATCAGAGAGGGATGTTTATGTTCTATGTTCTTGACTGTCCATAGTTTCTGTTTTTAAGGAAAGCTGACCCTGTGACCTAACTACTCTGGCTGCAGTGAATTGGAACAAGGATGGGTAATCAAACGCAAGGCTGGCAAGGGATATGTGAAATGACATGAGATCTCTTCTAACAGAGCTGTTTTATGTAGGAAAGTCACCAACAAAATAAATCAGGTTATCTCTGCTGTAGAATTTAAATGCAGGGCATCTGCAGCCTTAGAGAGAGGTGGGGAAAACATGATGGACTCTGTGATTTTAATTACATAACTTGGGAAATATAAATCACAGTTGAATCTCCGAGTCTATAATCCTGCAAATATTAAAATTATTCATGAGGATAGAAAATAAAAGCAAATAAAAACTATGAGCATTATCTAGTGCAGAGATCTCCTAATCACTGACTTAAGACTTTCTGCAACTTTCTTCTGGACAATGACAAAATCATCAGTTGAGAAGAAAAGCAGAGCAGACCGAAATTCAGAGAAAACGCAGGAAGCACAAGCATGAGGCAGTACCAGCTTTAAGGTAGTAGAAACCGTAAGTGAGCAAAAATCAGTAGGTAAAAGCAAGAGAATGGAGAAAACCAGTAGTAAAGCCTAAAGAGATTAAAAAAAGAAAAATCAGAGTCACAGTGGTGAGATATCAAGTAACAATACTTTTAATGAAACGAAATCTATCATTAGAATCACACTGACTCACAAAATGTTAACTGTTTTCTGAAGTCTGATAATGTGGTTACCAATGCATTTATTGGTCTTCCTTTAATTAAAAATTTGGTGCACTCAACAATCATTTAGGGTGAGAAGTCAAAGTCTACTACCACCAGAAAGAGAAAAACATGTATCATATATTAACACATATATATAGAATCTAGAAAAATGGTATAGATGATCTTATTTGCAAATGGATGTAAGAGTTGGACTATAAAGAAAGCTGAGCAACGAAGAATTGATGCTTTTGAACTGTGGTGCTGGAGGAGACTCTTGGGAGTCCCTTGGACAGCAAAGAGTTCCAACCAGTCTATCCTAAAGGAGATTAGTCCTGAGTGTTCATTGGAAGGACTGATGTTGAAGCCGAAACTCCAATACTTTGGCCACCTGATGTGAAGAGGTGACTCATTTGAAAAGACCCTGATGCTGAGAGAAAGACTGAGGGCAGGATGAGAAGAGGACAAGAGAGGATGGGATGGTTGGATGGCATCACTGACTCAAAGGACATGAATTTGGGTAAACTCCGGAAGTTGGTGATGGATAGGGAGACCTGGCGTGCTGCGGTCCATAGGGTCGCAAAGAGTCGGACACGGCTGAGTGACTGAACTGAACTGATTTGCAAAGCAGAAATAGAGACACAGACGTAGAGGATAAATTTATGGATACCAAAGGAGGAAGGAGAGTGGGATGGGAAGAATTAGGAGATTGGAATTGGCACATATACACTATTGATACTTTGTAAAAAAAAATTGATAACTAATGAGAACTCGAGAGCCTTTGACTGTGTGGATCACAATAAAATGTGGAAAATTCTTAAAGATATGGGAATACCAGATCATCTCACTTGCCTCCTGAGAAATCTGTATGCAGGTCAAGAAGCAACAGTTAGAACCGGACGTGGAACAATGAACTGGTTCCAAATTGGGAAAGGAGTAAGTCAAGGCTGTATATTGTCACCCTGCTTATTTAACTTATATGCAGAGTACATCATGAGAAATGCTGAGCTGGATGAAGCCAAGTTGGAATCAAGATTGCCGGAAGAAATGTCAATAACCTCAGATACACAGATGACACCACCCTAATGGCAGAAAGCAAAGAAGAACTAAAAAGCCTCTTGATGAAAGTGAAAGAGGAGAGTGACAAAGCTGGCTTAAAACTCAACATTCAAAAAACAGGCATCCGGTCCCATCACTTCATGGCAAATAGATGGGGAAACAATGGAAACAGTGACAGACTTCTTTTCTTGGGCTCCAAAATCACTGCAGACAGTAACTGTAGCCATGAAATTAAAAGAACCTTGCTTCTTGGCAGAAAAGCTATGACCAACCTAGACAGCATATTAAAAAGCAGGGACATTACTTTCCTGACAAAGGTCCATATAGTCAAAGCTGTGGTTTTTCCAGTAGTCATGAATGGATGTGAGAGCTGGACAAAAAGAAGGCTGAGCATCAAAGAATTGATTCTTTTGAACTGCAGTGTTGGAGAAGATGCTTGAGAGTCCCTTGGACTGCAAGGAGATCCAACCAGTCAATCCTAAAGGAAATCAACCCTTAATATTCATTGGAAGGACTGATGCTGAAGCTGAAACTCCAATACTTTGGCCACCTGATGTGGAGAAATGACTCACTGAAAAAGACCCTGATGCTGGGAAAGATTGAGGGCAGGAGAAGAAAAGAACGGCAGAGTATAGCTGGTTGGATGGCATCACTGACTCGATGGACATGAGTTTGAGCAAGCTCCAGGTGTTGGTGAAGGACAAAGAAGCCTGGCATGTTGCAGTCCATGGGGCTGCAGAATCAGACACGATTGAGCAACTGAACAACAACAATGAGAACCAGCAACAACGAGAAAAACAACACAGTAAACTCTACTCAGTGCTCTGTAGTGACCTAAATGAGAAGGAAATTCTAAAAAGAGGGATACATGTACATGTATATCTGATTCACTGTGCTGTACAGCAGAAACTAGCACAATTTTGTAAAGCAACTATACTCCAATAAAAATCAATTTTAAAAAGGTGAAAGCTACTACCTCTAACCCTAAAAGCGTCTGATCTAGTACTTCAGGGGCACGACCTAGGAATTGTCATTTTATGTATCTGAGGCTGATATTTCAGTGAATCCTCTCTTAAGAAACATTCAGTTCAGTTCAGTTCAGTCGCTCAGTCGTGTCCAACTCTTTGTGACCCCATGAATCGCAGCACGCCAGGCCTCCCTGTTCATCACCAACTCCCGGAGTTCACTCAGACTCACGTCCATTGAGTCCGTGATGCCATCCAGCCATCTCATCCTCGGTCGTCCCCTTCTCCGCCTGCCCCCAATTCCTCCCAGCATCAGGGTCTTTTCCAATGAGTCAACTCTTTGCATGAGGTGGCCAAAGTACTGGAGCTTGAGCTTTAGCATCATTCCTTCCAAAGAAATCCCAGGGTTGATCTCCTTCAGAATGGACTGGTTGGATCTCCTTGCAGTCCAAGGGACTCTCAAGAGTCTTCTCCAACACCACAGTTCAAAAGTATCAGTTCTTTAGCACTCAGCCTTCTTCACAGTAATCTAAGATATTCTGAAGTGGTGTATATTCCTTGAAACTGGAAAGAAAAATCTGCCTGAAATAGATCCCACATATGACTCGAATTTTACAAACATAACACAGAGTTGACGCATTTAAAATATATTGCTGTGTTAATTTTGTAATTATTTTCACTTTAAATCTTATTGCTAAAAATGGCTACATTTCAAGTATTTCAAAATAGGGCCCTTCCCATCTCAGTCTCCATGGACAAATCAGACTTGTCTCCCTCTGTTCCCTGAAAGAACTCTGCTTTAGACAAAGTCATTGATTTCCAATACAGATCATTTTTTTCATGTCTGAACCCACCCATATTCCCACCTACCCTATCCCCACTCAGAGAACAGTGAGGAAGAAACTATAGAATTGGCCTATATGAAATATAGGATAAGGAGAGTGTTGGATCCCATAAGACTGATTAGGGGTTGGAATGGAAACCAGAACTTCCTACTAGAGACAGTCCAACAGACCAACAATCAAGACAGTAATCAAGTAATGTCCATTGGTAAATACCGAGTTTTAAGACTGGAGAGATTAAGTCCAAAACCAACACAGAAGCAGAAATCAAAGCAGGGTCTTGGGGTAGAAGGTAGAACAGGCAGAAAAAGAGCCTGAGTGAAAAAGTACTGAGAAATTTAGCCAAACGGCACAGACAGCGCTGGTGGCTGCAACTTAAATTCATGGGCTGATGAACACATGGTGAACAGATGACTCAGACCAGAGTAAAGACCCTTGAATTAATATATTAAACCATCTCCTAACAACTTTCTTAAAATTCTCAGGTCCTTAGGGCATTAAGTTTGCCAAGACAGTCTTTGCTCAGGTAGCGGTACTAATTGTGAGCAGAATTTCTTTGCCATTTGACTGATAAGTATCATTTGATGTCTTGATATCATTATTTGTAAAATGGGAATTATATTAGCATCTGATCTATAAATTAATGAGGATCGAAGGAATTAATACATGAAATTGGATCTTGTATCTGTGCCTGTGCCTTGGCAAACACCTAAAAATTGTTGTTCACTGCTGCTACTATTGCTGTTGTTTTTGTCTTTGCTATAATTAACTCTTACCTATGTGTGGTTAATTATCTTGACATTTTTTCCTTTCCACTGGATCTCTTGATACTGACTTTTTGCCAAGACTAGGTCACATGTTGTTGGCTCTTTTCCTCCAGATGCTACATTACAGACTGAACTCTCTCCCAGAAATTTCCTGCTGCTTGACCTATACTATGATCTGAATGTCTGTGTCGCCATCAAATTCAAATGGTAAAATCCTAAAGCCTAATGTGATGGAATTGGAGGTGGGGCCTTTGGGAGGTGATTAGGTCATGAAGGGGTCACTCTCATGAATGAGATGAGAACCTTATAAAACAGGCTCGAGAGAGCTTCCTCACCTCCTCCAGAAGGTGAGGATATAATAAGAAGTCTGCAACTAGAAAAGGACCCTCACCCAACCATGCTGGCACCCCAATCTCAGAATTTCCAGCCTCTCGAACTGTAAGAAATTTCTGTGTTATAAGCTATGTAGTAGATGGCATTTTGCTATAACAGCAAAATCCAAGACAATTCACCACCTACTACTTCCTGAGAGTGTTACCTTTCCTACCAGGTAGGAGGTAGCAGGGCATTCCTACTCATGTTCCCAGATAATACAAATTCATTCTCCCTTCCCAGGCATTTTTGAAGGTTTAACTGAACTACTTCCTTCTTCAGAAAGCCTTACATAACCCAAGGTTCTCCCACTCTCTGGAATGCTTACTATATGTAGTCTGAATAATTAATCTGCCAATTAATCACTTACTGCCTTGTGGAATCTTTTCAACAAGTCTCTCAAATTGTTATTTAAATCATGTATTATTAATTAATTTATCACACATCTGTCTTGTGTACCCAAAAAGATAGTACCCTCCTTAATGATAGCAACTATATCTCAATCATCTTTGTATGCCCCACAGCTAAGCACCATGCTTTGCACAGAGCTCAATAAATATATGTGATCTGATTTGAAATGCTTAAGTTAGAATACCATAAAAGACTTCTGCTCTTCCACACTCTGAGGAAGTCATTAAGATTTAAAGATGCCATTAAGGACTAATCCCATAACTGAGAAGAGAGTAAATTGCTTACTTTTAGGCACATATGCTAAGTTTCTAGGCCACTGAGGTTCTATTTAAGCAATTTATTAAAAGTAAATTACTAAATGGATCCAGGTAGCTCAAAAAGGTTACCTATAACTTCCTCCTAAGAGGAACCTCAGCCAAGTCCATCTCCTGCTGATAAGATATGGAGAATCATATCTACACAAAGTGACCATTTGGACTGAATGTCCATGGCTGAGCAGAGCAGTTGTGTAAACTGCCTGATGGCAGCACACTGATCCCACCCAGTCTCGGTCGACTGGCTATGATTTGAACATCACTCTTCCTTTCGTACCTCATTTTCTAAAAAGCTCATATGTTACATGGGAGAAAAGGAAAAAGAATTAAATCAATTGCATTCACTGTTAATTGATGCCGGAACTGCCCTCAGGAGTAGGATACAAAGAGATTGAAAACATCATACCTGCTTTGTGGAGCTGGAATGAGGCAGCAAAGGATGGGATGGTTGGATGGCATCACCGACTCAATGGACATGAGTTTGAGTAATTTCCGGGAGTTGGTGGTGGACAGGAAAGCCTGGCATGCTGCAGTCCATGGGGTTGCAAAGAAAGAGATGTGACTGAGTGACTGAACAATAACAACAAAATCCTATTTGAGGGTGAAGAACTGGGAAAAGAGTCGAATAGGAAACACATAAGCATTTATGTACAGTGTGGCATATCCTATGAGTGACACCTGAGAAGTATTTGGAGAAGCAGAGTGAGGAGTCCTGCCAGCTTTAGGGAGGAAATAGAAGTTGCAGGTACCTGAGCTCTGCCTTAGGGGTTATCAGGTCTCCAAGGGAGTCCAGGGGAGAAAAAACTTTTCAAACAGAGAGAAGTGAAAAAAGAAATGGCTTGACTAGGAAATGGTAAGAATCATGCAAATGCTGCCTTCAGTTCAGTTCAGTTCAGTCGCTCAGTCGTGTCCGACTCTTTGTGACCCCATGAATCGCAGGACAGCAGGCCTCCTTGTCCATCACCAGCTCCCAGAGTTCACTCAGACTCACGCCCATCAAGTCAGTGATGCCATATACTGTAATCCAAGCTCTGAATTTTATAGATGGAAAGACAAAAAGGAGGTCAAGGGATGTTAGGCGTTGCTAAGTTGCATCAGACTCCTCGATCCCATGAACTGCAGCATGCCAGGTTACACATTTAAATAGCAGAAAACCTAATCTTGAACCTGCATCTGCCTGACCTAAGTCAAATTTAATGCTTAGTCCACCTTAATAAGCTGCATATTTAATAAAAGTTCAATGCAAAAAGAATTGGTGGGGACTTCCCAGGTGGTCCTACTGCTGCTGCTGCTGCTGCTGCTAAGTCACGTCAGTCATGTCCGACTCTGTGTGACCCCAGAGACGGCACCCCACCAGGCTCCCCCATCCCTGGGATTCTCCAGGCAAGAACACTGGAGTGGTTGCCATTTCCTTCTCCAATGCATGAAAGTGAAAAGTGAGAGGGAAGTCGCTCAGTCATGTTCAAATCTTAGCAACCCCATGGACTGCAGCCCACCAGGCCCCCCCGCACCCCCCCCCATGCATGGGACTGTCCAGACAAGAGTACTGGAGTGGGGTGCCATTGCCTTCTCTGTCCCAGGTGGTCCAGTGGTTAGCAAATCCAAGCTATCATTGAGGGAGGCCCAGATTTGATCCCTGTTCGGGGAACTAAATCCCTCATGCAGCAACTAAGAGCCTGAATGCCTTAACTAAAGAACCTGCATGCCGCCACAAAGACTCGGTGCAGCCAAATCAACAAAATGAAAAACAAAAAGGAGGACTGGTAAATGAATGTTAATCAGTTGGCCATTCCCCACCAGCTGTGTTCATTCACTCACTCACTCATTGAATACTTCGTGGCCTCAGCTGGTGCCAGATGCTCTACAAGGAGACAGGAAGCTAGCACTGCCATAGTGGCCAGGACAGACACAAACTAGCATCTCTCAGAAGTAACAAACCTGTAGAGGATTTATACAAGTAACAAACAGGCAATTAGAATTGGTTAAGGGTCATGGCAGGGTAGGTAGAGTGTGCTATGAGAGAACAAAGCACTCAGGCTAAAACCAGAAGGTTGAGGAGTAGGCAAGGTGCTGCTGGAAGAGGTAACCGCGTGTGTCGAGGCCCGAAGATGAACAAATATTTGAACATAAGGGAGCACAGTGCACTTAAGGAGAACTTGTACTTTCTTTTTTTTAACTTTAAAAAAATGTAGATCATTTTAAAGTCTTTATTGAATTTGTTACCATATTGCGTCTGTCTTATGTTTTGGGTTTTTGGCCACAAGGCATGTGGGATCTTAGTCCCCCACCAGGGACCAGGGATTGAATTCGAACCGTCGCATTGGAAGGCGGTCTTAACCGCTGGCCCACCAGGGAAGTGTGCTGTACTCTAAAGGACATATGAAGTACGGAAGTCTGATTGGCTTCCTTTCTCCCTGCACTCCCCTCAGCCAACTCTCATTTATCCTTCAAGTTGTAAATAACTTGTTACTGCCTTCCTTCCCTGACACCCTCAAACTCTGGTCTTCTTAGTGCCAGGGGCTTCTCTTCATTGTAGACTTCAGTTGCTGGTTTATTACTTGGTTTTCCCACCCAGCCATAAGTTCTTTGAGGGCAGGTACCATATCCTGGCTCATTGCAGCTGCTCCCACACCTCACACGGTCTTGCATGAACGCGTGTGGAGTTAAGGCACGCACATTGTGATAGACAGGAAAGTGTCCCCCAAAGAGATCCTAGTCCATCCCTGGAAGCTTTACGTGTTACCTTATAGGGAAAATCTTAGCAGATGTGAATAAGTAACAATCCAGAAGGGATTATTCTGGGTTATCCAGATGACAGAGGATGAGATGGTTGGATGGCATCACCAACACAATGGACTTGAGTTTGAGCAAGCTGCAGCCAGTGGTGAAGGACAGGGAAGCCTGGCATGCTGCAGTCCATGGGGTCCCAAATAGTTGGACACGACCGCTACAGCAACAATCCAGGTGAGCCCTAACTTCAATGGAGTGTCCTTCTGAGAGAGAGACAGAGGGAGTTTTGACTGCAGACAGAAGAGGAGGAAACCATGTGATCACAGAGGCAGAGACTGCAGTGATGCAGCCACAAGCCAAGGAATCCCAGGGGCCACCAGAAGCTGGAAGAGGCCAGGAATGGGTTTTCCCCTAGAGATTTTGAAGGCAGCACAGCCTTGCTGGCACCTTGATTCCAGCTGATAAAGATTTGGAACTTCCGGGCTCCAAAACTACGAGAGAATGCATTTCTGTTGTTTAAGCCACTGGGTTTGCTGTAATTTGTTAAAGCAGTCACATAAGCTAATACAAACACTGATACACATTTTTCCCCATAAGGACTGTTTTGATTTTCCTCCTGGCAATGAATTCCTTTGGACAGATCCCTAGAAATGAAATTCTGGGTAAAAATATATGACCATTTTTTAGGCTCAATGAAGATCACTATGCTGATTTTAAAAACAACTTATATAAACACCAATGCTGTAAGAGAATGTCTATTCGCCATAGCACCTCTGTCACTATTTTCATTCATTCTTATGTATGCTATATACTGATTTGCAGAAATAGCAGGCCAATCTTTTAATTTCTATTTATTTGGTTGCTAATGAAGACAGATATTTTGCCATATCTGTTTATCATTTTTATGTTCTGTGTCAATGAAGTTAGTGTTTTAGAGAGATTTGTATGTATCGTTCCTTTAGTAAAGGTATTAAACTTTGTCTCTTAAATTAGATAAAAAATACTTTATTTTACTCTATTGTTTGCTGGCGTATTTAGAAATTTGCTTTTAAGAGGCTGTGCACTTTTAGCTACATGAATAAGACAAAGCTGTTGATCTTTTCCTTGGTGCTTTCTTCTTTTGTTTCTAAGCTTATGTAAGTCCTCCCCCTTCTAGAAACTCAGTAACAAGTAAATTCTATTTTCTTTTAGATTATCCATGAATTGACTTTATATTTGACACTTCTGCCTGAAATTTACTGTTGCGTATGGTGCAAAGTAACTAAATTGACTGTTTTTTCACAGTATAACAATGCCAATTGTCGCATCATTTATTGACTAATCATTTTGTTCTCTACTTCTTTGTAGTGCCTCTTTTGTTATGCATTAAATGCTTATATATATAATGGCATCTGTTTCTGGTCTACAAGCTATGTTTCTCTGATCTGACTGTCTTATTATTGTATCAGTATCATACATTGTTAAATACTGTATTTTGAAATTTGTTCTCAAACATGGTAGGTCTCATCCCTATCCATATTATTAATACTTATGTTTTCAAAGTATTTCTCTGCATTTTTAATCTTGCACTAACTTTTCAAAGAGCATTCTAAAATAATTTTATATTCCTTTGGAAGAGATTTACTCTCTAGCTTTCTCCACAACAAAAAATAGTCATAGACCCATAATAAGTGCTTAAAAAATATTAGGTGTTATTATTACTGCCAAACAACAACAGTCATAAACACTCACTTTTCCTATTTGGTTTCTGAGCTATGTCGAGTAGTGTTTCACCATGTCAGTTAAAAAACAACCAAGTCTAAAAATTATAGCCAATCTTCTTTTAGTGAATGAAACTATTGCTAGCATCCCTCACACACACACACACACATATACATACTTGCTAAGTGGTATCTGTTTTAAAAGACTTTAAACATATGGTCAAGAGAGCAGTTCTTCTCACAGTAGGCTGATCAGACTCAGAATCTTTTACAGGACTCTTACTCTTTTCCAAAATTGCTCAACTGTGCTTGCTCTGTGAACCCTAAAACCGCATGTGAAAAAGTAAAACTGAAAGTCACACAGTCATGTCCAGCTCTTTGCAATCCCATGAACTGTAGCCCACCAGGCTCCTCCGTCCATAGACTTCTTCAGACAAGAGTACTGGACTGGGTTGCCATTTCCTTCTCCAGGGGATCTTCCTGACCCAAGGATCAAACCTGTGTCTCCTGCATTGATAAAGAATCATCTTTATCATCTGAGCTACTAGGGAAGCCCCACATGTGCTCTTTACTAGAAATTAGGTCAATGGTGAAGTTTGACTGGCATGAGAAACCACTCACTTCTCCATATTACTCAACATCTTGCAATAACTTTAAAACTTTAAGGGCGTGCTATCTCTTATTAGAGATAGCTGATTTGGACTCCTCCTCATCATCTCTTGCCATTCAAGAGCAAAGCTAATCCTTAGGGATCACCTGTTTATGCAGTTAAATGTTAGTCCTTCTACATTAGTTTTTGTTTCCTATGAGCTAAGTGCTGGAATACAAAAATTAATTAGCAAGAGAGGTAGACAAGTAAACAAAGACAATGATACCCTGAGATAAGAGCTCACTTCCTTCAAATGGAGTCAGCAGATGTTTTTACCTTGAGAATAAGACAAGGTGGAAACCACAAGGATCCCTCTCCTAACCATATTTAGTTTCCTTTGAAATAATTAGTGTCACATCCCATGATGACAACATGTGTGCTTGCCCAGTCACTTCAGGCATTTCCGACCTTTGCGACCCCATGGACTATAGCCCGCCAGGCTCCTCTGTCCATGGAATTCTCCAGGCAAGAACAGTGCAGTAGTTAACCATTTCCAACATAATAGGATGCAAATTATGATGATGGACTACAGTTAGGATGATATTTAAACTGAGCCTCAAATAATAAGCAGGAATTTTTTATTTGATTCTTAAACGTGGGAAAGGATGGGAGGCATTTCAGAAAAATGGAACATGAGAATGAGAAAGAACATGGAATATTCTGGGAAAAGAAACTACTGCTGCTGCTGCTGCTAAGTCACTTCAGTTGTGTCCGACTCTGTGCGACCCCATAGACTGCAGGAGAGCAAACGTGTAGAATGTCAGTCATACACACACATGGAAAAGATACGATAATCGAAGGGGGTCAAGTCTTAAAAAGTAAGTTGGAGCTAGGGATTATAAAAATCCTTAAATGAAAATTTGGTCTTCATACTGTTGTCAATAGAAGTCATATTAGGCTCTAAAGTAAGACAAGACGTCAACCCAGTCCTTCTGGCTTTCACTGTCCCCATTTTACTCAACTATGACTGTCAAGGACACAAGCAGTTTCCATGTGGCAGATAAAAGTTTTTAAGAGTATTAAAAAAAAAAAAAAAAGATGGTGGACATATGGAAGGTTAATTAGAGAGGATTAAGGCTGTGGCAGCAGTACCAGTTGGAAGATTTTTGCCACAATGAAAGCAAGAAATGCTGAAGGTCTGAAAGAAGGAATTGGCAATGATTTACTGATTGTAGAATTATTTATAACATGTAAAGCAGAGAGAAATCAGTGACTTGTAAAGGAATAAAGAAAAGAAGGAAGGAGAAAAGAAGGACCGGGAGGAAGGAAAGGAGGCGGAGGCAAGGAGAGAGAAAAGGAGTCAAGGGAGGAGAGAGACTAGTACAGGTAACCAGAGACTAAGGGTTTGGTTTTCAGGAAAGCATCACAGAAAATTACATAAGGGGAGTAGCTTTAGTTTTTACATTAACACGGAAGAACTTCTCTGAGCAACATTTGAGATTTGCCTTATGACACCAACACTCACGCAACAGAGAGAATTCAGGCTGATAATTAAGGCTGGCAATCAGGGTTTTTCAGCTCTTGTGAATTTAACAGCACTTAATTTGCAAACGCTTGTGCCAGAAAGCCTGCATCTTCACAAAAATCAAAAACATGAAAACATGACTAATAAACAAACACCAATATTTGATTAAATATCTGAAGAATAATGAAAACCTCAAGAAACATTCCAATCATTCAGTCTATCCTCAGAAAACAGTCAGGAAAAGGCAGACTAGAATGCTTTGCAGGATGCTTTAAAGGTTACTTGGAAGAATGGTGGTTGTGCCAAATCTCACCTTCTCTCCCAAATTCTCAAAGAAACAAGTATCCTTCTTCCCTGGTCTGGGCTGACCTCTCTACCTGGATTCCTGAATCCATGTCTTCCCATCTCCTCTGGTGGCTAGCTGTGAAGGTATTTCCTCTTTCTCCCGTATTTCAACATTTCGTTCCCTCCTATGCTCCTTTCAGAAGGCTAAACCAGCTCAAGTTCCTGTTTGAAAACACACCATGGCTTTTAATTCCCCACCAATAATCCTCCATCCCCTCTCAGCAAGCTTTGCCAAATAATAGTTTTTCTTCTCTTATTGATCCTTCAATGAACTGTAGATAAGACTGTGCCCTTCCTAGCCCCCATGACTCTGTTCTGGCACAGGTCAGCTTTGACATCCTAACACACTGATCTCTTTTTATTGGAAGTCTTGACCTCTGTGCATCACTTGACATCCTCCTGCGTGGAATAACTCTTCCTTTGGTCACCTGGAAATAGCTCTCTTGAGTTGCATGCTACTAATCTTACTACCCCTCTTGGTTTATATGACAGATCTGATTCTTCTCTAGTCTGCTAATGGTAGTAATTGCCAGAGATGACTTCTCTGTGATTTTCCAATATTAACTTCCTTCCTAGTGATCTTATCAATTCCTGGAGCTACAACAGCGTGATACATACACACTCAGTTCAGTTCAGTTCAGTGCTCAGTCGTGTTCGACTCTTTGCGACCCCATGAATCGCAGCATGCCAGGCCTCCCTGTCCATCACCAACTCCCGGAGTTCACTCAGACTCACGTCCATCGAGTCCGTGATGCCATCCAGCCATCTCATCCTCTGTCATCCCCTTCTCCTCCTGCCCCCAATCCCTCCCAGCATCAGAGTCTTTTCCAATGAGTCAACTCTTCGCATGAGGTGGCCAAAGTACTGGAGTTTCAGCTTCAGCATCATTCCCTCCAAAGAAATCCCAGGGCTGAGCTCCTTCAGAATGGACCCATGCCTTTATATTGGACCTCTCTCCTGTGGTCCAGAAAAACCTATTTTACTGCCTAGATTACTCACAGACATCTCAAAATCATCTCTAATCTATAGTCTATGTTTGGTCCTCTTCTGGGCTTTTCCCCAGGTTAGTGAATGGCTGATGCTTTATCTGGTCATTCACACCAGGAAACCAGGAGTCAGTTTAGATGCCCCCTTGTCCTTCATTCCAGCCCACAGCCAAGTCCTGTTGACTCTATATTTTTAAAATCATTTTTCCAATCTGTCTCCTTCTTTCCATCCTTGTGGATACTGCCTTCTTCAGTCCCATAGGAACAGTACTCTAAGGTTTTCTCTGTCTCCAGTCTAACATCTTGTTTATTCATCTACCATGTTATGGTCAGAAAGATTTTTCTCAAAGTGCAGTTCCTCTAAGCCCTACATCTTTATACTTCTGTGTCTGCTCACCTACATGCCTTGGCCTGGAATGTCTCAGTCCTTTACCCACAGAGCATTTACTCATTTTTCAGGCATGTTCTGAAGATAACCTTTTCCAGAGGGATTTCTAGCAACCCCATAAAAATTGATGACTCACCCTTATGCCCCCATCGTATTCTATGCAGACATCTGCCTTGCCACTCCAAACACTTTATTGAACTATAAAATGATTCTACAGGATTCTAAGTTTCCCTAACTTTACTTTAAGTTCTTTGATGTCAGGACCAGAACTTATTCATCTTTCTGCTCCCGCACAAACACACTGACAGCAACAGGATAAGCTTGCTGAATGAGTGAATAGCCCTTACATTGTCAGGAGAATAAAGCTCTCTCCAAAGACAGCCCTTCTTGTCTAAAAATGGCAATAATACAGCACATTAAAAATTCACTACATCAACACCCATCCCTACTCAAAATTCAGTTCTGCCTTTAAACTATAATCCTAACTATAACCATAATGAAATATTAAATTTTCATTGAATAATATTTTCCAAGGCAGATGGAAAGCGTGGGGTTTTGATGATTGCCTGGAGATTTGCTGAACAATTCAGGAAGGCCCTTCTATTAACTTGAGCCCTCTGCTGCTGCCCCATGTAAGAATAGCATGCTGACCTCTGAGTGCTCCCTCCAGCCTCTGAGTGCTCCCTCCAGCCTCTGAGTGCTCCCTCCAGCTACAGTTACACACCCGTGGACCCTGAATCACCAAAGCACTGCTGGTGCGTAAGAGTGCAGACAGCAAAGGGCAGGAGCAACATGATTTCACATGGGCACTTTCTGCTTTTCAAGGTGTCCCTGGTCTGGAATCAAGTTCACGCTAGGATTCTACAGAAATGTTACCCAACACTCATGACCTTGCCTCACTCAGCTTTTTCTTCCTCCCTCAGTCTAGTCTGAGGATCTCACTCCTTTCTTGCCCTAACTTTTAATTCATTTCAGAGTAATTCCAGGAGGACATGCACCACATCCTATAAACAAAGGGAGAGAGCAGCTAAGTAAGGAAGAATTCACTGAAATTTGCCAAGAATAACCAAACCAGAGCCAGAAATGGGGGTCTTCCATTGCAGACACCAGAGACCAAGATTAACAAGGAGCTACTTTCAGTGGGGATCATTTTTCAAAGAATAGAAATCTCAAATCACAGTGCTGTGCACCAGGAACTAACATAGTGTAGGCCAATTACACTTCAACAAACAAGCAAACAAACTCATAGAAAAGGAGATCAGGATCATGGGTATCAGAAGCAGGGGATATGGGAATTAGATGAAGTTGCTCAAAGTAGATATAAATTTAGTTACTGGGTGAATAAGTACTAGGGATCTAAAGTACAAATGATTAATATAATTAACACTGCTGTATGTTATACATAAAAGTTAAGAGAGTAAACCCTGAGTTCTCATCATAAGGAAAAATTCTTTTGCTTTCCTTTCATATCTACATGAGATGATGGATATTCACCAAACATACTGTGATAATCTTTCCACGATGCATGTAAGTCAAATCATTATGTTTGTACACCTCAAACTCACACAGTGTTGTATGTCAGTCATATCTCAATAAAAATGGAAGGAAAAAAAAGGATCTGCTTGCAGATGCAGTTCACTGTCAGCTACAGTTCCTTGAGAAATAAAATATTCTATGATCCGAGGAGAAATTTGTTTCAAAAGTAGAAAAAGGGAGAATAGATCTATCAGAACCAGGCAGAATATTCCAGGAACTGGTCAAACCCCCAAGAACAGATAAGTGTGGAGTTATCACAAAAGCCCTATTGTCAGACTCCCAAGCCTTTGCTTATGGAGCGAGCACCTGGAAACTGCAAGGGTGTTGGTGAAAATCTAAGCCAAGGTATCAAACAATTTGCTCAGCGTCTGACACATACTAGGTGGTTACTATTCATACTCCTATTATTATCTCACCCCTGACCCCACTAGGTCATCAGCCACTTTTTTCCTCAAGGATTTATCTTAACTGGTTCAACAGTTCACTACCTGAAGAAATGTTTCGTATGTTTCAAACCCTAAAACTTCATCACGTTCACTTTCTTACAAATTTTTTAAAGACATTAGTATATTACTGTCACTACTTTTTCCTTGTAATTCCACCGTGAATTTTGCTCTATGCAGAGAATTTTCTGATATAGTCAGTCATTCTTCAGTATATTTAAGTAATGCCATTGTGATTTTTAAATATGGTCCTCATTCTTTGGTGACTTCATTTTGTTTTGTTTTAATGATAAGCTCCTGGACTGTTTCTGGATACACTTTCTTGGTGTCAATGGGCCTCTCTTCCTCCACTTTGCATTTAACCCTTAAAATTCCAACACTGATCCTCCTTACACTCTGAAGAAGTGAGCTATAACATCTTGTCAGAAGCTTAGTAGGGTTTTAAAATACTTTAAATAGCTAAATATGCCAGTGTAGTAGTATGCTTTGTTTCCTATACACATACACTAAAAATCACACATAAAACGTGTCTTATTAGCATGTTTGATAAAATGAAGAGATGAATTTATAAGATGAATCTTACTAAAAATAAATTGTCCTATCATAAGAATAACATTAAGAACCAAAACAGCCTTTAAATTTTTGTTATACTAACACGAAAACACATATACACATTTTGAAAAAGCTTAGAAGACATCAACAAGACAAACTTTGTTCAGCTTTCTTATGTTTGTAGTTTTAATTTTGCATAATTGATTCTATAAAGAAATAAAAAGATCAGTAATGTTAAAATACACTCTATGTCATATACGTTGTCACTCGATAATACACAATTATAAATTCAGCAACACGGAATCCTTCAGATGAGTAACTGTATTAATATTTTACCAAACTGATGGTATTTTTTTTTAATTGATTATGCTATTTGGCAATTTTGAAGACTGAAATCTGAACTCCTGAAAGAGTATTCATTTTTTGTTGTTTGTCTGTCTCAACTTTTGCTGTCATTCCATATGACATGTGCATGAGTGAGGGTAGAGTTTCTAGAAGTCTGGACCACAGCTACAGGAAAGAACACATTACCCAAATAACTAGGACTCAGATCAAGTGCCTAAAGAATAATTCTTTTATTGCTAAAACATACTGTTGATAGTAAATAGTTACACTCCTTCTTGAAAAGAGCTATGAAGAATTTGGAGTCTATAAATGGACACTTTTTCCAGGTTGTTCCAAACTTATAACTTTGGGTCACAAACTTCCTAGCATTGTGTCAATGAAGTCATGATTTCAAATGTTGAAAAAACTAACCAAAATGATTTATCTATTGAACATGGGGAAAAGAGAACAAGAATGATGCAGACTTAAAAGATTATACTTTTTTACAGATTAAAAAATACCATTGCAATTGCTAGTGACATTTGTTTCCAGAGAGCAACCCAATTTATGATTTCAGCACGCTTGGTTGGACTGCCTTTTATTACTGTTTCTCAGCAGTCCACAGTTACCCTTCATGGCATGAAATGGTTTTTCAGTGTGCTTAATGGGCTTCTTCGGCAGCCTTCACTTGCATTCACTTCCTTTAACTTTTATAGACAATAGAGTTCTTACCACACAGCTCTCATATCTTTCAAAAACCACTAAGAACTCTACTTTTTAAGAAATAATTTTTCTACTACTGTTAAAACCATGAAACTATAAGACCCAATTTTGCCACTTAACCAGCTTTGTAAATATGAACAAATCTTGGTTCAGTCTGAATCTGTTTCTTCATCCATGAAATGGGAATTGTAAAGACATCTCCCTTACTTATCCCACTTCTACCAATTTGTTTAATTTTGGAGTATTATTTAACCTTGCCATGTTTCCATTTTCTCTTTTACAAAAAACTAAAGGTAGTGTTATAATATTACCTATCTCGTAAAGCTGTTTAAGGATTAAAGGAGATACTACATGCCAAATATATGACATAGACACATGGTAATTGTTTTTTAAAATGTCAGTTCTTGCCATTGTTGAAAAGATAAAATGAATTAGTGCATGTAGCATGACAGAGTTGAAAGAGAAAAGGATTCAGAGTTCAACATCATGCCTTCCTATCTCTTGGCTGTGACATCTGATATAAGTGACCCTACCTCTCTGAACTTTAGTTACCTTAATTGCAAAATTCAAAATTATAAATATTAACAATAGCAGGCATAAAGAGCAGCATGAGTATTTAAGAAAAGATGGTTATCATGAGTAATTATGAAAATCTAACTTGCAAAAACAAATTGTTACTCAAATAGTACTTATAAGAGAGTAGTATTCAGAGATATGTGAAGAGCCTATCTCAAGCCTTAGCAGGAAGAGTAATAAGAAAGCATATCCTAAAGAAACAGGAAAAAAAAATGAAATGGAACAAACTCTTATCATCACAAAATAATGACTATGCCAGCAAAATTTACAAAATGAAAAGAATGTTCATTGGTCTCATAGGCACAACCTTCTGCTTGGTAGGTTTGCCAAATAGCAACTGGTAAGTTATGCATGGAGAAGGCAATGGCGACCCACTCCAGTACTCTTGCCTGGAAAATCCTAGGGACGGTGGGCTGCCATCTATGGGGTCGCACAGAGTCGGACACGACTGAAGCGACTTAGCAGCAGCAGCAGCAGCAGCAGCAAGTTATGCATATATTTCTTTCGAAGAAAATCAGACTTAGTGAATGAGTGACTCTCACTGTAATCCTAACAAACATATTTACTATCCAAAGGTAAAAAGGGAACTATGTATGTAGCATAATGCAATTGAAAAAAAGTCAGGGTGGTACCTTCTTTTGGCCTGGTCTGACACGCTAGGCTAGAGTGAAGGTTATATAGTGATATATCTAGTCCTATTTGCTATACTAAAGGTGATAGAAGTAGGATCTCACTTCAGAAATGACACATCTCTCTGTCCGTGATGACATTTACCACGACATAGGAAAATTGCTCATAATCATTTCCATTGTTGCTATTATTATTCAAACACCCAGTGTTCACTGCCACAAGACAGCTTCCTAAAGTTATTTTTACATTTTAGAAACAGGAAGTAGGGAAAATACAAAAAATACACATCTTCAGTGAAAAGAAGCAGAGAGGATGCATTTGTTCTATAACATGTGATATACATCTTGTTTAACATATTATATGTACTATAAGGAAAAATGAGACAAAGTGTTATAATTATTAGACAAATATATTCAATAAACATGGCTAGAACATCAATGATCACCGCTATCGTGCCCCCCTATGCTCTAACAATTAAAGACCATGTTATAGCTATCTGCCGGGCTAACTCTGTTCCTGATTCTAAACCCAATCTTCATTCCTATATATCAGGACAATAAAATTCTCGCGTATTAAGTCAAATTGAACATGGGGTGGGTGTTCCTCTTGGCTACCCCTCAGGATTCCACAACATTCTTCCTTTCTCCTCCATTTCATTTTCTTCTAACTTTAATTCTCATTTGGTGGCTCAGACGGTAAAGAATTTGACTGCAATAAAGACCTATGTTCAGTCCCTTAGTGTGTGGATTACAATAAACTGTGGAAAATTCTGAAAGAGATGGGAATACCAGACCACCTGACCTGCCTCTTGAGAAACCTGTATGCAGATCAGGAAGCAACAGTTAGAACTGGACAGGAAAAACAGACTGGTTCCAAATAGGAAAAGGAGTACGTCAAGGCTGTATATTGTCACCCTGTTTATTTAACTTCTATGCAGAGTACATCATGAGAAACGCTGGGCTGGAAGAAACACAAGCTGGAATCAAGACTGCTGGGAGAAATATCAATAACCTCAGATATGCAAATGGAACCCCCTTTATGGCAGAAAGTGAAGAGGAACTAAAAAGCCTCTTGATGAAAGTGAAAGAGGAAAGTGAAAAAGTTGGCTTAAAGCTCAACATTCAGAAAATGAAGATCATGGCATCTGGGCCCATCACTTCATGGGAAATAGATGGGGAAACAGTGGAAACAGTGCCAGACTTTAATTTTGGGGCTCCAAAATCACTGCAGATGGTGACTGCAGCCATGAAATTAAAAGACGCTTACTCCTTGGAAGAAAAGTTATGACCAACCTAGATAGTATATTGAAAAGCAGAGGCATTACTTTGCCAACAAAGGTCGGTCTAGTCAAGGCTATGGTTTTTCCAGTGATCATGTATGGATGTGACAGTTGGACTGTGAAGAAAGCTGAGCGTCGAAGAATTGATGCTTTTGAACTGTGGTGTTGGAGAAGACTCTTGAGAGTCCCTTGGACTGCAAGGAGATCCAACCAGTCCATTCTAAAGGAGATCAGTCCTGGGTGTTCTTTGGAAGGAATGATGCTAAAGCTGAAAGTCCAATGCTTTGGCCACCTCATGCGAAGAGGACTCATTGGAAAGGACCCTGATGCTGGGAGGGATTAGGGGCAGGACGAGAAGGGACAACCGAGGATGAGATGGTTGGATGGCATTACCGACTCGATGAACGTGAGTTTGAGTGAACTCCAGGGGATGGTGATGGACAGGGAGGCCTGGCGTGCTGCAATTCATGGGGTCACAAAGAGTCGGACAGGACTCAGTGACTGAACTGAACTGAATATTAATATTTAAGGCAGTAGACTTTGAGTAAAGCAGATTACTCTCCATAATGTGGGTAGGTCTCAACCAATCAGTTGAAGGTCTTAAGAGCACTGATGTAGTTTGTCCAGGAAGAAGGAATTCTGCCTCTGGAATACCTTTGGAACTCAAGGGGCTTTCCCAACTCTTCTGGGTCTCCAGCCTGCCAGCCTGCCCTGCAGATCTCAGACTTTCAAACTTGTCAGGCCCATAGTCACATAAGCATTAGCCAATTCCTTAAAATATAATCTCTCTCTGCCCCCTCTCTCTCTCTTCCTATTGGTAAATTCTCATAAATATTATCTGTTGCCATGGAGAACTTGTGCCCAGCTTGGGGTACCTGATTAGATCACATTTAATTTTGTTTAAGACCAACCACTTCAGATATCCATTTCCATGTATCCCAATAATGCATTTCTTTCAACAGACAGCCTTGTTCCCACTCCCTAGTCACAAGATAAGTTAGAAACTCACCCCACCACTCCACTGAATCCAATTCTTTCAAGGTCACTGAAGTCCTCCATGTTGTAAATCTAACATTCAAGACTCAGCCCTCATTTTAATTGACTTAGCTAGCAGCTTTTGTCACAGTTAATTGTTCTCTCCAACTTGAAACACTTCCTCTTGGTTTCCAGGATACGGGCATTCTCCTGGTTTTCTTGAGAAGGCTCCTCTTTCTCAATTTTCTTTTGCTGATTCCTCATCTTCTCTTAAATGAGAAGGATCCAAGGCCAAGGACCCCTCTTTTCCTCATCTATTCTCACTCCCTTGGTGATGTCGCTCAGTCTCCTGACCCACAAGTTTACAACTCCATCCCTTTCACTCTGGCTTCGTGTATCCACATGGTCACTCTCTTACCTCTTTTCATTTCCCTACCTTCTCTATAGGGCTTTCATTATATAAAACCTCCCCTCCCCACCCTTCCCTGGCTCTGACAGTCCTTATCCTACCCTTCTTTCCTACTTTATTATATTCATTCCATCTATCATGATCTCACATACCACATTTACTTATCTGTTTTGTTGTGTGTCCTCCTCCACTAAAATCTACATTCCATAAGAACAGGGATGAGGTCCTCTTTGTCCATTGTTTTATGTCCAGAACTTAAAGTATTTGACACGTTGCAAGTGCTCAGTATGTTTGTTGACCCGTCCTGTCTAGTTTTGTTTCGCATCGTCCCCAAAACTAAGAAACAAGATTTCTTGTTCAGTCTTCCTACAAATTAGGGTTTTCAAAATCTGTTGATAGACTTCTTTGATTCTGATGCTCCTGCCACCTCCGCTACTTAGTGGCCTGCCATCTGGAGTGCATCAATTATGTATACCTTTTATGCATGACTGGGTTCTTCTGATCATTTTGTTAATGGTACTTATTTCTGTCCCGAGGTCAGAGAGTTACTGGCTTGTTCAAGGAACATCAAGGAGGCTGATGGAGCAGGCTGGAGCAGACTGAGCCAGGAAGACAGTGGAAGGAGATGATGTCAATGTGGTAACCAAGAGGGTAGATGCAGTTCAAGTAGCAAGTTGCATCACTCGAAAGGACTTCAGCTTTTTCTTAGGAAGTCTTTCGACATTTTGGATGTAGATGTAACATGTCCAACATGTTTTTAAAATTTCTCTCTGGCTGCTGGTTGAAAATAAATCACTGTTCAATTTCATTTAATTTTTGTGTACCTCATTTGCAAAACCAGTAAGTTAGATCATTTTAGGTTGTGTCAACTTTTAAGAAATCATAAACATATGAGTAAAAAAGGATTTTGTTAAATCCCTAGTTGAATTAAACATTTTGTGCTTGACAACAAACAAGAAATCAGTTGTTTAACTTGACATTGTTTTTTAATAAATACTTGGCAACAATTAATTCATGATATCTAGGCTGCTTATCAAAGTGCCCTTCACATCCTTAGACTCTGCTNTGCTTTGGCCACCTCATGCGAAGAGGACTCATTGGAAAGGACCCTGATGCTGGGAGGGATTAGGGGCAGGACGAGAAGGGGACAACCGAGGATGAGATGGTTGGATGGCATTACCGACTCGATGAACGTGAGTTTGAGTGAACTCCAGGGGATGGTGATGGACAGGGAGGCCTGGCGTGCTGCAATTCATGGGGTCACAAAGAGTCGGACAGGACTCAGTGACTGAACTGAACTGAATATTAATATTTAAGGCAGTAGACTTTGAGTAAAGCAGATTACTCTCCATAATGTGGGTAGGTCTCAACCAATCAGTTGAAGGTCTTAAGAGCACTGATGTAGTTTGTCCAGGAAGAAGGAATTCTGCCTCTGGAATACCTTTGGAACTCAAGGGGCTTTCCCAACTCTTCTGGGTCTCCAGCCTGCCAGCCTGCCCTGCAGATCTCAGACTTTCAAACTTGTCAGGCCCATAGTCACATAAGCATTAGCCAATTCCTTAAAATATAATCTCTCTCTGCCCCCTCTCTCTCTCTTCCTATTGGTAAATTCTCATAAATATTATCTGTTGCCATGGAGAACTTGTGCCCAGCTTGGGGTACCTGATTAGATCACATTTAATTTTGTTTAAGACCAACCACTTCAGATATCCATTTCCATGTATCCCAATAATGCATTTCTTTCAACAGACAGCCTTGTTCCCACTCCCTAGTCACAAGATAAGTTAGAAACTCACCCCACCACTCCACTGAATCCAATTCTTTCAAGGTCACTGAAGTCCTCCATGTTGTAAATCTAACATTCAAGACTCAGCCCTCATTTTAATTGACTTAGCTAGCAGCTTTTGTCACAGTTAATTGTTCTCTCCAACTTGAAACACTTCCTCTTGGTTTCCAGGATACGGGCATTCTCCTGGTTTTCTTGAGAAGGCTCCTCTTTCTCAATTTTCTTTTGCTGATTCCTCATCTTCTCTTAAATGAGAAGGATCCAAGGCCAAGGACCCCTCTTTTCCTCATCTATTCTCACTCCTTGGTGATGTCGCTCAGTCTCCTGACCCACAAGTTTACAACTCCATCCCTTTCACTCTGGCTTCGTGTATCCACATGGCTCACTCTCTTACCTCTTTTCATTTCCCTACCTTCTCTATAGGGCTTTCATTATATAAAACCTCCCCTCCCCACCCTTCCCTGGCTCTGACAGTCCTTATCCTACCCTTCTTTCCTACTTTGTTATATTCATTCCATCTATCATGATCTCACATACCACATTTACTTATCTGTTTTGTTGTGTGTCCTCCTCCACTAAAATCTACATTCCATAAGAACAGGGATGAGGTCCTCTTTGTCCATTGTTTTATGTCCAGAACTTAAAGTATTTGACACGTTGCAAGTGCTCAGTATGTTTGTTGACCCGTCCTGTCTAGTTTTGTTTCGCATCGTCCCCAAAACTAAGAAACAAGATTTCTTGTTCAGTCTTCCTACAAATTAGGGTTTTCAAAATCTGTTGATAGACTTCTTTGATTCTGATGCTCCTGCCACCTCCGCTACTTAGTGGCCTGCCATCTGGAGTGCATCAATTATGTATACCTTTTATGCATGACTGGGTTCTTCTGATCATTTTGTTAATGGTACTTATTTCTGTCCCGAGGTCAGAGAGTTACTGGCTTGTTCAAGGAACATCAAGGAGGCTGATGGAGCAGGCTGGAGCAGACTGAGCCAGGAAGACAGTGGAAGGAGATGATGTCAATGTGGTAACCAAGAGGGTAGATGCAGTTCAAGTAGCAAGTTGCATCACTCGAAAGGACTTCAGCTTTTTCTTAGGAAGTCTTTCGACATTTTGGATGTAGATGTAACATGTCCAACATGTTTTTAAAATTTCTCTCTGGCTGCTGGTTGAAAATAAATCACTGTTCAATTTCATTTAATTTTTGTGTACCTCATTTGCAAAACCAGTAAGTTAGATCATTTTAGGTTGTGTCAACTTTTAAGAAATCATAAACATATGAGTAAAAAAGGATTTTGTTAAATCCCTAGTTGAATTAAACATTTTGTCTTGACAACAAACAAGAAATCAGTTGTTTAACTTGACATTGTTTTTTAATAAATACTTGGCAACAATTAATTCATGATGATCTAGGCTGCTTATCAAAGTGCCCTTCACATCCTTAGACTCTGCTATTTGCCAGAGCCTTACAGATATTTTCACATGTCCCCACTGAAACTTGGCTTGAAGAGCTTCTGAAAGGAAAAATGGCAGAGATTCAGCAGATGCAAAATTTATTGTGACTCAAATTTGGATGAAATTAATAAAGTCTTGGCATGAGAAATTGAAAGTACAATGTTTTGAGATGTATTGTTTTCCTAATAACACTTTCAAAAAAAATCCAAATGCTATCTGCTTTATGCAAAGTCTACTGATGTAAATATTAATTACATACCAAACACTTCTTCACGGAAGGATCTGGTCTAGCTTTCAACTAAGCAGACACCAAATCTGGCCCCATAACCTAGTCAAGTTGATGTATCACGTAAACCGTTGTACCATGTTAACCTCCAGTTCAATGATCCTTCACATGGTGGGTAAATGCTGACCTGAATAATATTAATTTTCAACAACATGGATTATCCCACTCTTCTGAAATTTTGCAAAATGTTCCAATTACATCGTTCTTTACTTTTCTCTTTTTGCTGGAAACAAAACAAGAGCCACAATTCAAAGTTCTATTATTAGATGCATGCATGAGAATGATCAGTATTATTAATGAGGAAGGAAAGGACAAATTTTCCTCTAATTCTCCATTCTTACAATACAGATGTAAGCTCTACTGAGAATTGCTGGGACTTCTCCAGTAGTCCAGTGATTAAGTCATCTTCCAATGCAGGGGATGAAGGTTCAATCCCTGGTTGGAGGCTAAGGTCCTGTATGACATGGGGTATGGCCAAAAATTAAAATAAATAAATAAATAGCAGCCAATTTATTTTTAAAAGAAAAAAAGAAAACTGCTAAAGTTACATCTCTAAATTAGATTCGGTTACTAAATGTGAAAAATTGCCTGATAAAGCAGAAAAGTGTTTGCATGACACTGGGTCTGCAATGATGCACGTGACTAAGTATATTTTCATGGGCCTTGAAGCTCTCTTTCCCTCACAGCTGGGACCACTAGATTCCCACAGACTAGTGGGTTTTTTTAGAAAAATCCTTCCTTAAAAGGAATGTGGGGAGTCATACCCTAGCATCCTGTTACACACCATTTGTCTCTTTAGCCTCTATTAGTTCTCACCCTGTGCCCTCTACTAAGAACCTCTCTTGCTCTAAAGCTACAAATAGACATCTTGAACATTCTGTTAATTCAATGCTGATTATATATTTTTAGCCTAATTGGCATCCCAGTTAGGTATCTTTCTAGGATTGATTGAAACTCTGTTCTTGCTCTTGCGAAGCTTCTTTTCTTTCCTTCTTTTTTTTTTTTTTTTTTTTTGGTTAATTGGAATAGAATTGCTTTAGAATGTTGTGTTGTTGTGTTAGTTTCTGTTGTACAATGAAGTGAATCAACTACCTGTATACATATATCTGGGGCTTCCCAGGTGACTCAGTGGTAAAGATACCAATGCAGGAAATGCAGGAGACACGGGTTTGATCCCTGAATCAGGAAGATCCCCTGGAGGAGGAAATGGCAACCCACTCCAGTATTCTTGCTGGGAAAATCCATGGAGAGAGGATCTTGGCACCCTACAGTCCTTGGGGTTGCAAAGAGCTGGACGTGACCGGGCACACATGCATGCATACATATATCCCATCCCTCCTGGACCTCCCTCCTACCCCACCTTCATCCCACCCCTCTAGGTCATCACAGAGCACCGAGCTGAGCTCCCTGCACTATCCAGCCCGTTACCACTATCTATTTTACACATCGAAGTTAGAGCTTCTTTTCTTTCCAGGGATGGGATGCCTGCCTCTGGATTGAAGATGACTAACTAAGGCGCGAGTTATCTGCTCAGGATTCACTACCTCCTCGGATTTTCCAGTCCCAACTGCTGACCTCCCAGTACCAGCTATGTGTTCTCCGTCTGTCAAAATATTCCTGCTGCCTCAGCCTTCCAGCTGATGCTACTTTTCCAAGATACAACATTGTCTCTGTTGCTATACCCTTCATATTCCACATCTTTCCCACGAGATTGCACTTGCTTTCTGCAAGCCAATTCCTCTTTCCTCCCCCATCTCCACCCAAGTTTCTAGTCTAGCTCTGGGTCCTCATTACTCCCAGGTTGCCTGTCTTCTAGCAGAATCAGAATTCACAGTGTAGTATCAACCTTGCACAAATGAGCCTGGGTTTTTCACCTGTAAAATTAGGAGATTGGACTAGAGATGACCCTTTCAGCTCTGACAGTCTTATGATCCTATAAATGCCTCTTCTATTTAATGGTCCTTGACAGCACCTCAGAGAAAATAAAATCACACCAGGTCCTGAGTGGATTATTTCTATTCCTACATATCTTGACCTAGTTCTTTCTTTTCCTCACGATCAGTTTCTCACCATTCCTTTGAGGTAAGACTTCTATTACTTAGAGAGTCTTCTTCCTTAAATACTCTAGTTACTATCACAACTGAGGAATGTGTTGACGATCTTCCATCTGCTTTTCTTAAGAACAAATGTTGAATTTAAATGGAAAGCATTGTTAATCTATTGCTTCCTATCCCTCAAGAGGCTTGTGTAAGCTTTCTGGCCTCTGATACTGGGCCTTTGCTGGTGAGATGTATGAACTTGTCCACTTCCTCTTCTTTCTTGGTAAGAGAATACATTTACACAATGCATTTGTTAGAAACCTTGTTACCTGAGGCTTAAATATAAATAGGGGATGAAGAGCGCTTAATTAATTGACATGAGATAGAAATATACTCCTGAAAGCATAACACATTTTAAATGATATACTGAGCAAAAGTTAACATAGTTTTCAGTTATATATTGAACAAGCAAATTCTCTCATCATTTATCTGTACTTTTAGAAATGAAGTTTCTAAATTATTAGAAGTTAACGAAGTTTCTAAACAATCAAATTTTTCACTCACTCAGCTACTGTTTTTTTTTTTTCTTTTCCCCTAATCAAACGACTTCAGCAAAACACTTTCAGGAAACATGATATCCATATCATATGCATAAACTGAATCTTAAAAATGATTAATGCAGTTGTTTTCCTTTTCTAAACAACTGAATTAATTTAAAAGCATGATCCAGCTACTTGGCTCTACAGAAGTCAGTCATTAATATTGTTGTAAAAAAATTCAGTAGGAAACAGCTGATTCAGTGTACATGGAAATATGGCCCCTGTGGACTTGAACTTGTCTGTCCCAAACCACATTTGACGTTATTCCAATAGCTCTGAGCAAAACAGTGACAGAGTAATTGGCATTAAACAAGATAAAGGATATGTGTGCCTTGGCTATTATGTTAGCAACTAAGTACATTGAAATACTATCAGCCAAAAATATAATTTCCAAAAAGAACATCACTGATATAATAAATGTTTGTGACCTTTCAGTCTTCTAAAGGTTTAGTATGGTTCTAGGAGGAAAAATCAGTCAGGCTAGAACTGCTGTATCTTCTACCTTAGGCAAGGGGTGCTTCAAGGTAAGAGGTTACCTTAGAGGGTGGCATCTGGAAATCCTCCTTGGCCCCAGTTCTCTCCACCATCCACTGACATTTCAACCTCAAACATCCACCAAGAATGTTTAACATTTTCTCTCCCATCCTCCTGGGAGAGAAACCATGTCTGGCTTCAAAACAGATTTACCTCAAAGGTTCTTTCTTGAGAATCATTTCTGATGCCTACCTCCTTTTTTATTGTCAGTCTCCTACTTATATTTTGCTTCTCAAATCAAAATTTTTTCCACTGTGAGGCCCTGTCTGATTTTCCCTGTAGTTCTGGTGTATCTCATGTACATGTAACCCTGCCATGGCAGTCACCATGCTCATCACTGAACAGCTCCAACATCTGAAAAAAATCACTGACACATAGTAGGTACTCAATAAATATTTGTTGAATGAATGAGTGATACTTATATTTATTGATGTATCTGTTTCTTCACTAGATTACAAGTTCCCTTGTATCTGTAATAACTGGTCTGCCAGAGTAAGATCTCTCCTTTAGGTGACTGAATCAGGTTATATGAGCTACATTTTACAGTCTTTACATATCTCAAGTATTCAAAAATATAAAGTGAATTCTTACTACAATTTCAACAATATTCTTGTTAATTTTGATAGAATTTATTTTATTTTCCCAAACAATCAACTTAAATAAGTATATATAAATGGAGGGAAGGCTATATTGATGATAACAAATGATAAACAATATTTCAGAATTTGGAAGTTGGAAAGTACTCTTTGTACTTACATTTTAATATGGGAGTGACTGATGACCCAGAAATTCAACATACATTAAACAAATCCTGAATTCATACTGGCTACCTGGGTTTCCTTCTCTGCCCTCTGATCCTGACTTCACACTGGACATTGTTTTCATCACCTCTTAGACTGATGTGAAGAAACAGTTTAACTTCATAGACAATGGAATTGGAATTTCTCTACACACCCGAAGCAAGGCATTAATTCACACTCCTCTGAAGGAGAATGCTTTAAAAAGTCTTCTTTTCTAAGGGTTTCTGTTGGTTTAGAGAACAAAGGTCCTGTTTATTTTAATAATCAATAAAATAAATAGTGCCCAACTTATAGATGATACAAGGCCAGCTGAGGCCACAAAAGTCCATTTAACCTATAGTATAATGGAAATATTAAACACTGGAAATAATATTATAGGAAACAGGCTTCAACTCCAGAATACGGTTTTTGACCTCCTCATTAAGGTTTTTAAATTAATAATAAATTTTAATCAATTAACTACTTTTATTATTTTTTTTGGCTACACTGGATGTTCATTGCTGCAGGCAGGGGCAGGCTTTCTCTAGTTGCAGGGAGTGGGGGCTACTCTCTAATTGTGGTAGGCAGGCTTCTCATTGCGGTGGCTTCTCTTATTGCAGAACATGGGCTCTAGGCAGCGTGGACTTCAGCAGTTGTGACACGTGGGCTTAGTTGCTCTGTGGCATGTCCCCTTAACCACTGGACCACCAGGGAAGTCCCTCTCACTTCATGAGATGTTTTAAAACTTATAAAGTAGTATCTTAAGTCTCAGCACACGAGGTGAAATGGGCCTCATCTGCCAAATGAGGTTTATCGGCTTTTCCTAAAAGACCAAGACTTGATGTTTCACTCCATTTTTGCCTGAGCTCCAAAGCAGTCTGCCTTCTCTGCAGACCACCTAGGCAGCAATGACAGGACAAGCATGGGTCCTTTCTCCTCGATGTTACACTGTCCAACAGCTTTGCCTCTCCTTACCGGCCAGGGATCTGTTTCACTTCTGAACTCCCTATTCATTCACTCTATGAATGTTTCCTGAGCATCTGCTGGGAGACAGGCCCTCTTTGAGGTGCTGAAGATGCAATGAACAAAACTTATAAAAGACCCCATCTCACTGCAGCTTTCTCTTCTTTCCTTTGTCCATCACCCTTGGTGAAGATGGGAGAATCTGAAGATGCTGGTTCTACTCCTCAGATTAGAAAATACACCAGTCCAGGGGTCACCGATGGGATTAGTGAATTCTCCCATCTTCATAGACTGACCCAGGACTCCATTCTGAGTGAATGAAGGGTATGCATTAAGTGGTTACCCAGAAGAGGTCTGAAACCAGGAATCTCCTGAGGGTCTCGGTCAACTGTCCTGATGAGGATGAACAACACAGAAACAGACTTGTTGGATGACAGCATCCTCCCACATACCTTGGTCCTTGGAGTCCTGAAGGCTAGCACTGCTGGGAGTCTGATCCAGAGCAAGCACCGTCAGCACAGCTGCTCTGGGACTGCGTCCTTTTTCACATTCACGGGTCAGCTGAAGCGGCTGCCATGTAACTAGGTCTCTACCTGCCAACTGCCAGTAATTGCCCTTAAATCATACATTGAAAGAGCTAAAGGATTTTATACAATTTTGTATAGATGAGTATTTGTAAATTGGAATTTCCATCTCAGGAGTATCTACACTTAAGCAGAGCTAGCCACAGCATGGAAAAAGATTGTGGTGCCTAGAGTTAAGTGCCTGGTGACTAGAACCAACTGACATAATATTCTGAAGCATTAACTTTTTTGTTGTTGTTGTTTCAGTTACTTAATTCATTTTATTGAGTATGAGAATAAAACTTTTATATTGAAATGCTTTTTGACACCGTTTCTTTCACATCCCCTGGTGTGCAAGTGAGGCAGTAGACTACAGAAATCGAAAGGATTAGACTGTTCTTTTCCATCACAGCTGGTACATATTCAAAATGCAAACCCGTCTGGGTATTTCCAAGGAGAATATTCTTTTCATGATGAAGCTGGAGTAATCCATTCTTTAGTAGAAATGACCTCTGTTTTCATGGCCCGATAACTGAGCAGTTTCATGTGATTTGATGTATTCTTTGGGATCAGAAAAATCTGTCATAGATCGTCTCTGAAGATTAGGGCAATAAGCAACCTAAGGTTCTCTGATCTTCAAAGGAAACTATAAATAATGACTACAAGGTCACCAAAAAAAAATTTCTTAGTACAAGCAGCAAAAAGCCAGACTTATGTTTCATCTAACTGATGCTTGCTTCATGTTTTCAAAAAACTCAAGGAAATAAAACTTTAAAGGCTTATGTCTAATTTAAACCAAACTCAGAGTAGTATCAGCTACTTCTAGGAAATAAAAGGAAGACAGAAAACTACTATGTATACTGCATTTTAAACGGTAAGAGATTAAAGAATAAAAATTGTTTTGCTTATGTCATTTATGTGTTTAATAACAGTGGTGCCATTTATTGAGCACCTACTAAGTTCCTGGCATTGTCTTAAGTACTTTACATAAAGGACTTCCCTGGTGACTCAGAGGTTAAAGCGTTTGCCTCCAATGCGGGAGACCTGGGTTTGATCCCTGGGTCGGGAAGATCCCTGGAGAAGGAAATGGCAACCCACTGCAATATTCTTGCTTGGAGGATCTCATGGACTGAGGAGCCTGATGGGCTGTAGTCCATGGGGTCACAAAGGGTCGGACACGACTGAGTGACTTTACTTTTACTTTACTTTACATAAAATGTAGTAGAATGATTAAAGTACATGTTTGAAGTCAGACTGTCTGAGTTGAACAATGAACAGTTATTATCTGTGTGTTTTTGAGAAAACTACTGAAACTTTCTCTGCCTGTCTGTTCAGCTGACAAGTGGACATAATAATAGTAGGGACATCATAGGATTGTTTGAGGACTGAATGTGTAGCATACTGTAAGTACTCAATGTGTGCGTGTGCCAAGTTGTTTCAGCCATGTCTGACTTTGTGTGACCCTATGGACTGTAGCCTGCCAGGCTCCTCTGCCCATGGGATTCTCCAGGCAAGAATCCTGGAGTGGGTTGCCATGCTCTGCTCCAGGGAAAGTAACTAATACATGTTAGCAATTATTCTTACCTTATTTTAGGCATGCAAATAATCTAATGAGGCCCCCATATGTTCCCATTTTTTGGTGGTAATACGAAGGACAAAAAGTTAGGTTACTTGACCACAGTTAATCGCCTAGGTCAAACTCACCTCTGTTAAAACTCTAAAGGCCTATACTTTTAATAACTACAATATATTAATTCTATATTGCCAAATACATTGGGAACCTCAAATCCGTTTTCCACTTGGGCAGAGTACAAACAGTTAAGTTATATATGCCTGAAATTGGCAATATAAAATTCCTTGGATTGTCATCACTATTGCTAAATTCACTTCTGATGGACTCATATAAAGATTCCATCCTACCAGCATTTCTGGTTCATGTTCTCACTCAATAATGGGAAGAACTTAAGAAATAGAGTTATGTAAATTTGAAACCTCAGAGTTAACAGCAAAAACACTCAGAGTATCTGTCTATAAATACCAATGTCTGTAGTCAATTTTCCTTTCCCTCTTTTTTTCTTGGTAGGGGCAACTCTTTCATATGGCTACAAGAGATAGTTGTTATTAGCCCTGTAAATTCATGCATGCTCTGCAATCAGGTTTTACAATTAAGAAGTTGAGCTTATGACGGTAAAACTAAATCTGTGTGGACTGGAGATATTCAATTTAGAGCCAGGATTATGTCTTTGACTACTTGGTACAATGCTGGGTCTGCTGTCAGAGCACAGACACAATAAATAATAAACACAATAAATGTGCTAGGGAACTGGTATAGAAGTTGCCTAGATTGATGGATCTCATTTGCTACCCTCTATTATTCAATTCCAATAGAAATTACAATTTGCTTGTAAAGATCTCTCATTTAACTTCAATCTTTAAAGTTCTTTTCTTTCCCTTTTAGTTATTTGTATGTGTTTATCAAGTTTGTTTTTCTTTTATAAACATAATATTCCTTTGAGGGGGAGTTAAGAGATTCAGCATTGCCTGGCAGCATGCCAAGCAGAAAAACTACTACCATCAATTTTCTTTCCAATAAAAGATGATGTGCACAGTGGTAGACTTAATTTCCCAGTCTAACCTCACTGGGTGTTGACGAGGTTCTTAAAGGCTACTAAACGAAGCAAGGTCTACACCAAGAAGGAAACAGTTTTTTATTAGTGACAAGAGTAAAAATTAAACCATCATCTATGGTGATAGCTAGAAAAGGAGGAAAGAGAAGTGCAAAATCAAAACAAAAGGATTATTTACGGGCACATCTCCACAAAGTGGAAAAGCATGGCTCTTTTCAGAATAGTCAAGGGGAAAAGTACATAGTCCATGTACTTCTCCACTCCCAGATGCATGTCCTTATGGAGCTTGAGGACCATTTGGAAAAGGATTAAGAAGCAACTCAAGTAGCTGCTTCATTCAATTTTTCTTAAACATTTTAAAAAATGATTGACACAGTCCTTCAAGAAACTGCTGAAAATAACAAATCTTCTGCCTATAAAAATATACGAGCACAAAATTTCATACAATTTCAGAATTCTTGAAACACATCTGAGGACTCAGGGACCGAGACTAAGAACCACTAAGAGTCTCAGGAGCACGCTTTATGCTTTATAGGGTGTAGTTAGAATGCTGGCCAAGTTAAATCAGCACTCCAACTGCAACAGACCTGCTACCAGTACTGACCGATTTATATAGTTTTTATAGATTTCTAAGTGCTTTCTCATATATGGGTTAATTTGATGTATTGGTGTGGTCCAAAATTTGTTTGGGCTTTTCCATATTAGCTTAGTAGTAGAAACATCTAGTTTCTCAGCTTAATAGATATGGTGAGAAAAAGGTAATACTGAATACTAGGCTTGGGCCCAGGCTTTGCAAGTGGCTCAGTGGTAAAGAATCCATCAGCCAAGCAGGAGACACAGGTTCAATCCCTGGGTTAGGAAGATCCTGTGGAGGAGGCAGTGGCAACCCACTCCAGTATTCTTGCCTGGAGAATCCCAGGGACAGAGAGCCTGGTGGACTACAGTCCATGGGGTCACAAAAACTCAGAAAAGAGAGCCTGAGCCTGAGTGGGCTGGCTGAGAAACACAGGTCTGATGACCAATTAGGATTAGATTTGGTAGAAATAAAATGTTCCCTCTTGAAACATAAATATGCTTAGTTGATGCACATTTAAGTGCTCAGCTGCTAATACACTTAGAATGAATATTTATTGTATTTTTTTCCAGTGAGAACCAAAATAATTAGATTTTTGAATGTAGCAAGTTAGACACCTACATCAACAGTTTTCAAAATTTTATCTGAGGACCCTGAGGAAGTATACAAGGTCCTCTCTTCGCCAATCACATATCTGTGTGAATCTGGATTTTCCTCATATACTTTAAACAAAGGAACATCTTACAACACACTGGATTCAGAAGCAGATATGAAAATGAGATTTATAAAGATGGAAATAATGACACACTTTTTACTAAAGATTTTGTTCTGGAAAAGAGTTAACCTGTAATACACTTTTTAAGTGAATTTATATTTTTTTTAAATGGTTTTAATTTTGAAATGGTAAATATAATATTAACTTATATGCAGAAGACATCATGAGAAACACTGGGCTAGATGAAGCACAGCTGGAATTAAGACTGCCGGGAGAAATACCAATAACCTCAGATATGTAGATGACACCACCCTTATGGCAGAAAGCAAAGAACTAAAGAGCCTCTTGATGAAAGTGAAAGAGGAGAGTGAAAAAGTTGGCTTAAAACTCAACATTCAGAAAACTAAGATCATGCATCCAGTCCCATCACTTCATGGGAAATAGATGGAGAAACAGTGGAAACAGTGGCTGACTTTATTTTGGGGGACTTCAGAATCACTGAAGATGGTGATTGCAGCCATGAAATTAAAAGACACTTACTCCCTGGAAGTAAAGTTATGAGCAACCTAGATAGCATATTCAAAAGCAGAGACATTACTTTGCCAACAAAGGTTTTAGTCAAAGCTATGGTTTTTCCAGTAGCCATGTATGAAAGTGAAAGTTGGACTTATATAAAGAAAGCATTCTTATATAAAGAATGGCAAACCGCTTCAGTATTCTTGCCTTGAGAACCCCATGAACAGTATGAAAAGGCAAAATGATAGGATACTGAAAAAGTAACTCTCCAGGTCAGTAGGTGCCCAACATGCTACTGGAGATTAGTGGAGAAATAACTCCAGAAAGAATGAAGGGATAGAGCCAAAGCAAAAACAATACCCAGCTGTGGATGTGACTGGTGATAGAAGGAAGGTCTAATGCTGTAAAGAGCAATACTGCATAGGAACCTGGAATGTCAGGTCCATGAATCAAGGCAAATTGGAAGTGGTCAAACAAGAGATGGCAAGAGTGAACGTCGACATTCTAGGAATAAGCAAACTAAAATGGACTGGAATGGGTGAATTTAACTCAGATGACCATTATATCTACTACTGCGGGCACGAATCCCTCAGAAGAAATGGAGGAGCCATCATAGTCAACAAGAGTCCAAAATGCAGTACTTGGATGTAATCTCAAAAACGACACAATGATCTCTGTTCGTTTCCAAGGCAAACCATTCAATATCACAGTAATCCAAGTCTATGTCCTGACCAGTAACGCTGAAGAAGCTGAACGGTTCTATGAAGACCTACAAGACCTTTTAGAACTAACACCCAAAAAAGATGTCCTTTTCACTCTAGGGGACTGGAATGCAAAAGTAGGAAGTCAAGAAACACCTGGGGTAACAGGCAAATTTGGCCTTGGAACACAGNCCCCCGCCGCGGAGAGCGCAGGGAGCCGCCGGGGGCTCGGCGGCGGCGGCTTCTGGCCCCGGCTCCTCCTCCTCCTCCTCGCTCCCTCCATCTGCCGCGGTTATGGCCCGTCGCTGGAACACAAAAGAGTCTCCGCGGTGGAGGTCTGCGCTGGTCTTGCTTTTCCTCGCCGGCGTGTACGGTATGTGTCCGCGTTTCCGCGCCCCCGTCAAGCCCGCTGACAGAAAAAAAAAAGCTGGGGCGACCCGGAGCCCCGAGGCCTCCAGGACAGGGGCTCTCCGAGGAGCCGGCTAGAGACCCCGGCTGCCAGCGGGACAAAAGACCCGGCGAGGGGTGGATGCCGCGGGAGGGTGTCCCCCGCGACGCGGAGATGCTGTGGGTCGGCGCGTCCGCCTCCAGACCCTCGGGGGTGTTGGAGAGCGGCTTGCGCGTCTCCGGAGCTGGGGGGAGCCCCCTAACTCCCCGAGAAGCTCGAGGGTGGCGGGCAGACTTCCCGATCCGGGCTGGAGGGCCCCGCGGCCGGCTCCTTGGGAACTCGTCGCCCCTTGCACACTCCACACTCGACAAAGATGTACGGTGTAGGCGAGAGAGAAAGGGACGTAGCCCCCCGCCGCCGGCCGGGACGGTCCAGCCCCCCTCGACCCTCCCGGGGCGAGGAAGTTCTGTCCGCAGTGGAATTCCCACCGCACCGACTCTCCACCTTCCCCAACTCGCTGGTGAAGCAGCCCGCTATTTTCTTCCGGTCCCTGCACCTCGGGGGCCGAGGCTCTGCTGATCCCGGGCGTGCAAGATCCTGCCCCTTACTCTGGAGCAGCGCGCGGGAGAAGGCCAGAAAATCGTTTCCAGCCCTCCCTCAGTCGCTCCCTCTTGGGGCGTACATGTCTGTGCTGACTCCCCGTTCGTTTGTCGTCTCATCCGTCATTGTCCGCTAATGTCACTGTTGCTTTATTCCAGTCCGTGGGTGGTTATTACGTATATATGCCTTTGAGGTTAAGAGAAGGCTGAGGCTGTGAGCGAGGACCAAGCTTTATGTATTACACAGGGGTCAGAACAACAGCTACTTGGAATTCACTGGAAAGAACATTCGTTGCTTGATAGACTTTGAGTTCCACTTCTGACTTGACTGTTCTTAGTTCCTTCAGTTAAAGAACACTGAATCGTTGTTTCAGAGAACACCGTTAACCTTTACTTTTGGGAGTTGTGGTTTGATTTCTTCAGAGGGAAATAATTGGAAGTTGCCATTCTTAGGTAAATTTTACTTCTAAAAATTACCGCAAACGCTTAATTCCACCCATGTAATTTACAAGGGAGCGTTATCTCTTTTGAAAGCACTTATCTATAGGATTGAATGTGACCGTAACTTTTTAAAACCTGAGAATTTACAGGAAATGAAGAATTTAGTGAACTGAAATGGACCTTTACTGACAACCAAGAAATTGTAATTTTCCTGTATGGTTCACAATGCATCGCTGCTCCCTGAGCTGATTAATATATTATTATTTTTGTTTGAGGGGAGTTGGTCCACATTTGATGCAGTCATTGCCAATGGTGTGCTTATTTGTGACCAGAAAACCCAGTGCAAAACTTTTGATTGTTAGTTGCATCAAGTGGCTGGTGACTTGTGGGTTTGGGTCTACACCAGAGATCAATAAGCTATTATGTGTTTCTTCTAGCCTGAAGGTGGGTGTAGTTCTGCAGTAGGTTTGGTGTAATGGTCCAGGAGAGAGAAGAAAGAGAGAGGCATCTTCATTGTGATTAAGAGTGTCCAGCTTTGTCCTCTACTGTAATCAGAATTGAGTCGTGTTGTCTGATAAAAATGGGTAAACAAACAGGTTCTCTTAGCTCTGCTTTCATTAAAAGCTATGCCATTAGTGTTTGAACTAAGTCTTTTGGCCTCTAGGGATAAGACGCTGTGAACCCCATAATTTTGTCTTGGTGCACAAGAATGACTTTCTAGTAGGTGCTTATCAGATATTTATGTTTGGGGAATTTGTGTTTAGTGAGAAATTGTTAGTAGGCAAAAAGACTGAAGCTCCTTTTTCCAACAATGTGGCATCAGATTATAAAACTAGCGAGTGATTATGCGAAGGGTTGATATACCAAGCTACACAGCAAGTTTCAAAGTATAAAGAAAAAGGAGGTAGTGAGCCAGGTGGAACATTAAACTGTGAGCAGAGATTAAAGGAGCCCTTCTCTCCTTCATTGCAGTTGGGGAAAATCTCTTTATTGCTGCACTTTTTGTCCTCTTCTGTCTCTTCAGCCCTCTGTGGATTTGTATTAGAGGAAAAAAGCTGAAACAGTAGTGGGGGGGGGTGTATTCATATAGTAGTGAGGTTTTACTTGTGTGTCCAGTAGTTTTGACAAGTAGTGGCTGCATCCTGAGAAATACCTGTTCTGAGCCTATGGAACAAATACACCCTTGTAGTTTATGGAGCTGTCCCTTGTCTACATCAAAACATGTGTTTTCCAAAAAGTGGCTTCAAAAATAATGAGAAACCTCTGTTAATGCAACTGAATATTTGGAGTAACGCTTAACTTGGACCCAGTGTGTGTAGGGGAGGTGGAATACAGGTGGATTGGCTATTGGGGCAGTTCCAGTACTAGCTCTTCACAGAGTGACTCTTGTCTATTAAAATGTAGTCATAAATGGCTCCAGGTTGTGCCATGAATCTTTGAAACATTTCAAATGCGTTAAAAAATTATGTGTTTTGGTGTTTAGTCTCTTCACATGACCAATTTCATGGACCCTGTAACTATTAAATGTGACTGTTTTAGTGGAACAGTGTGACTGTTTTCCTTCCAAGTTACTTTTCTGAATGCCTAGCCTCATTTGAAACTCTTGATTATGATATGGAATACAGTCAATGTTTTATAGGAGTAGTTGTTCAAAGACCGATAATTATCTTCACGAGCTGCTGTATCTTAACTGCACTGAATGTTCCTGGCAGGAGAAGGTAAAGGTTGACCTCTGCCGTTGGAGGTTTGTAGGAATAAGAACAGTTAGTGAGGGCAGCTGTGCGCTTTGCTGGGCATTGTGGTGGTGTGCAGTCGCTCAGTCATGTCTGACTCTTTACAACCCCATGGACTGCAGCATGCCAGGCTTCCCTGTCCTTTACTATCTCCCAGATTTGCTCAAACTCATGTGCATTGAATTGGTGATGCCATCCAACCGTCTAATCCTCTGTCTCCCTCTTCGTCTGCTTTCTATCTTTCCCAGCTTCAGAGTCTTTTCCAGTGAGGCGGCTTTTTGCTGTGTTAGGCTGGCTGTAAGGGGGGAAGGTGTTTTCTCCATATCTCACATGGGGACATCTGACTGTTAGAATGCATGGAGTTTTCCCTGTCTCCTGGTCAATACAAGCTATCCATAATTTGGTAACTGTGGCAGTTCCATAACTTTTCCTTTTCCACTTCTGTTTGTCTCCCAGATCAATGTTTTCTAATCTTCCCCCCCCCCTACTCAAACCTGAAATAAAAATAAAACCATAAAATACGTAAAATATTGCATTTTTTTATTACTCCCAGAACAAAACAAAGTTCAGGAAATAATACTTGTTGGTACCACCTGAGATTCTTGCTGATGTTTTCTAGTGTATTCTACCTCCCTTCCCGCTCCCTTCCTTCATTTACTGGCCCAGGACCCACTTATAGAATACAATTCTTAATTTGTAAAATTCTGCCCTATGTGAAGCCTTAAAATGTAACTTAAAGTGTTTGTTGTATTTGTATATCATTTTACAATAGCCTTGAAGAGTTGTAGGTGGTTGTCTTCAGTTACTTGCTCCTGGAACTTTTGAGAGCAGTGAGAACTCTTCCTGACCTATACTGACTGATTTGTGACAAAATGTATCTTTAAACTGGTTTTGAGCTCATTGTAGTCAAAAGTTCTTTCTGTACACACTGCTGTTCTAGATGTTGTGGGAGTATAACATATCTTGCAGTTTGTGTCTAATGGGTGAGTATTTCCCAGTGAATTTTATGAAACTTTCTGCAGCATTTTAGAAATTTCTAGTTTAAGGATAGATGAGGAGTTCCAATTTTAGAGAGATTGTAGAAATAACTAGAACATAAGAAAAAAAAAATCTAAACTGGATTCCAGTTACTTCTAAGAAAATCAAGCTTGATTATATAAAATGTTGAATAAAACTTTTTGTTTCTCTGATCTGAGGCATTTTTGTATTTGGGGTTTCTTTGTTGTTTATTCTTTTGTCATATCAATGAAATTATAGTTAAAAGAATGAAAAAGGAAATGAAAGGTAAAGATACATTTAATATAGATGAGATTTATGTAGATTTAAATAGAAAATGTTTTATTTTAGAATGAGTTCTAATCCTGTTCTAGCTGCAAGTCTTTATAGGTAATGAAGGTTGTTCTGAGCTTAGGAATTAAAGTTGAATTAATGATTTCCAATTTCTCAGATTACTTTTCCTTCTAGTTTCTTAATTTCTCTTCATTTTCTCCTCACCCCACCCTGTCCTTTGTGACAGGGTAAGATGTATCCTACTTATTCCTCATTTTCTAAGGTGCAAGACTAGATCCTACAAATACAAGTTATCAGTCTGTCTGTTCAAATGCATGTCATTAGTCTTTTTAAGTAGGTGCACCAGTAGATGTATATGTAGATAGATAGGTCTGTCTGTCTCTTTAGTTTCAATACAGAATTAGCTTAGGGAATTCTTATTCTCTAAAGTGTAGAAGGAAGGGAAGGAAACTAACATCTACTAAATTAAGTTCAGGTACTTGTGCTTGGTCTTCATTCAATGCCCGTTAATCTTCATTAGGTCTCATTTAGAAATCCTACAAGGTATTATTTCTTTCTTTTTTTTTTAGTCGAATCTCAGAGAAGTTATGCCTTGTCTAAGCTCATACACTAGGAAACAATAGAACCAAGACTGAAGCTTAATCCTCTCTCTTCACTTACTCATTCATTTAGCAAATATTTGTGAAGTACTTACTTGCAGTATGTAAGACACGACAACCTGGTGAACATGGTTTCTGCCCTCGTGGAGTTTATAGTCTGGTGAATAACTTGTGTGCTCTTTAACAAAAACAAACAAGGGTCAGAGACAGTGAATAACACACAGAGTAGTTAGAGGAAGGCATCATTGTAGAGGAGAATAGGAGACCTGAAGGATAGCTAACCATGTTATGATTGGGATAGGAGAGCTTTGCACAGGCAAACAACCCATGAAAGATCCAGACCTGGAAAAGAGCTGATGTGGAAGAGCTGGTGTGTTGCAGGTAAAGAAAGAAAACCAGTAGCTGGAACACAGTGGTCGTAAGAGTGATGAGGTGAATCTAGACTCTCAGGCTGGAGCTCAGGGTGTTGGAAACCAACATAGAGAGTTTGGGCTTGTTTTAAGTGTAACTTATTGACACAGTTTAAGTGACATAATGTGATTTATGTTTTGAACCAGTCGCCTTTGCCACTGTGTGAATTGTTGAGAAGTAGGAGAAGGCAATGGCAACCTACTCCAGTACTCTTGCCTGGAAAATCCCATGGACGGAGGAACCTGGTAGGGTGCTGTCCATGAGGTCGCTAAGAGTCGGACATGACTGAGCCACTTCACTTTAACTTTTCACTTTCCTGCATTGGAGAAGGAAATGGCAACCCACTCCAGTGTTCTTGCCTGGAGAATCCCAGGGACGGGGGAGCCTGGTGGGCTGCCATCTATGGGGTCGCACAGAGTCGGACACGACTGAAGTGACTTAGCAGCAGCAGCAGACAAGGGCAGAGGTAGGGTGATAGGTTTTGGCTAGACACAGGAGCTTGGACTGAGGTGGTAGTGGATAGAAGGAAGAGTATGGATTGCCTTTTGATAGGGAGGAAAGAGGTACTTTCTCTCTTGCTGAAAGAGGGAAGGGGTCCATAGGTTTGGAGGTAGGATGAGGAGAATGAACAGAACATGAGATCATCCAGTGAGAGTGAAAAGAGCTGAGAGGTTGAGGGTCATTTCTATTTCCATAATTCAGAAAATCAGTGTAGACCCTAGGAGGTTAAGTTTCTGTTTTTTAATCTAGAAAAGAGAAGGCTAAAAACATCCAGTACAAGAAGGTATATTGTGAATAGTTGTGCAACACAGACCCTGGGAGTGGGGTTAGATTAAAGTTAAAAGGGGAGATGCCTAAGAAGTCTTCTATGGAGAACTCAGTTCTAAGGAGCGTCATTTTTGTTGATGAAGCAAATACAGAACAAAACTTCTACAGTGTTTTAAAAGTGTTTCAGGAAAAAAAAAAGTGTTTCAGGCAGAAAATAAAGGGTAGAACAAATGTTAGATTTCAAGGTCTTTTTATCCAAGTTAAACGCTTTCTACTAAGTGATCAATTAAAGATTGTTGTTTATCTTAGGAGAGTCAAGAATACATTGGTGGATCAGATAACTTCAGAGTTTTGGGGAAAATAAAATTACCTTTTACCTTCCCTGCCCTAGACTGAATAGTTTATTTACAGAAGATATAACTTTAGAAGGTCCCACAACTTCAAAATAAATGAAACCTACTGAATAGTTTTTTAGTTCTTGAATATTTGATAACTGAGACTGAATAGTTTTCTTCTTCTTGAATATTTGATAACTCATTTCCCTGCCAGTTTTACTTTGGTGAAGACATGAAATTGTTGTGCATTCATGTTTTTACCACTGCGTAAAAGTAACTTGATACTTACCTTGAATACACTTCATTTCAGTTTTTAGAGCTGGAACACGGTGCTAATCTTTTCATGTTAAATAGAGCACAGTAGGATGTGTCATAGTTGGAATGTACCATTCAAATGTAATTATCTGACTTAATTTCATTGGTTGTTAAGCTATCTTTTAGGTTTTAGTAAGTTGGAGAAGACGTGAATCTTCATGTCTGGCATATTCTGAAATAGAATTCAGATTCTTGGATTTATTATTGCCTGTTCCAATGACACAAAACCTTTTACAGAGAGTTAGAATACAGAAGTCCTTTGCAAAAAGATGCCTCGTTTAAATCCTCAAAATAACTCTGAAGTGGGTATTATTAGAAGAAACTGAAGCTTTGAGAACAGTGATTTTGCCTAAGGTTCACATCTTTTTACTGCTGTTCTCTTCACATAGAGACCCGTTATTGTTTAATCTCCATTATTGTAACAGTCCCAGCTAGTCTTGAGTCTTATCCTGATTCACTCATATCACACAGAGCAGCCACAGAGGGACTCTTCTGAAGTGAGGATATGATTACATAACTTTCTTGCTTAAAACCTACTAGTAGTTCCCTTTTCTTAAAATGGAAGCATCACTAGGCCCTTTAGGATCTAGCAGATTCTCCCTTTCGTGTCCCCTGTCACTTCCTCCACCGCGCCCCTCCCCACCGCGGTGTTCCTGCTGCGCTACACTGAACACACACTGAACACGGGTCTCTGTCTCCTGGCCTTTGCACACACTGCTCTTTGCCTGGTTTATCCGCCTTCCTCCACCACTTTGTTGTCCACGTGGACTACTGCTATCCTTCAGCTTGTTTTTTGATGTTATCTCCTTTGGGAGATCTCTCCTGGTTGCTCCAAACTAGGTGCCCGTTACCTAAGCTTCTCAGATTGTTCTTAATATATGCAAATTCGGTATTTTCCTGTTTTACTTCTCCCCCTGGAGCAGCACTGCCTAACATGTATCATGTGAGCTTCAAGTGTAAGTCATACACATGGTTTTAAACTTTCTAGTATCAACATTAAAAAAAAAAGGTGAGATTAATGTTAATAATGTATTTAATAGATCTAAAATATTTTGATGTGTAATTGATATAAAGTTATTAATGAGATATTCTGCATTATGTTTTTCATACTAAGTCTACAATCTAGTATAAATTTTATTCTTATCGTTCATTTCAATTAGATTAACCACATTCAAATGCTTAATAGCCACTTTGAAAACAGTATCTGTTATAAACAAGCCCTGTGATCCAGCAGTTCTGCTCCTGTATAAACTCAATAGATTCAGGGATGTCACGTGCATCAGAAGACATGTTCGAGGATATTCATAGCATCCTTACTTGCTTTAATTCCAGACTAGAAACAGCCCATATGTCCATCAGCAGTAGAATGGATGAATAAGTTATGGTATGCAGTATATTTACATAAGGGAAAACTGCACACCAGCAGTTTAAACTTCTGGGACTTGGGGCTCCACAATTAATTTATTTTTTTACATAGGGTGGGCAGGGGTGATGTCCCTGCTGCCGCTGCTCTTCGCTCCTACTCCCACCTGCTAAGTAAAGTCGCTCAGTCGTGTCTGACTCTTTGCGACCCCATGGACTGTAGCTTACTGGGTTCCTCCATCCATGTGATTTTCCAGGCAAGAGTACTGCAGTGGAATGCTATTTCCTTCCCAGAGGATCTTCCTGACCCAAGGATCGAACCCAGATCTCCCACATTGTAGGCAGACGCTTTACTGTCTGCACCACCAGGGAAGCCCTCCACTCCCACCTGAGGGCTCCACAATTATTGAGGGACTCAAAGAATGTTTTTTATATGACAGAAATAGATGTTTTAAAATAATATGATAAATTTGAAAAAGAAACCCCATTACGTGTGACCTTAAGTGGCATATGATTTAACAATATGTAAAATGACAACTAAACTTTCCCCCAAAAAGTTAAATAAGAAGAATGACGTTGGTATACATTTTTGCAAATCACTATAATGTCTGGCTTAATAGAAGACAGCTGATTTCTCATGTCTGCCTCTGCAGTCAGTCTGTTGTGACATGTTTTGCTTGAGGTATAGGAAGAATAGCTGGCTTCACATAGATAACTGTGTGAGAAGAATTTTAGTAGCTTTTTCAGATAAATGTGAATATTCTTTGATGCTGCTCCAAGACTTGAGAAGTGATAGCTTTTTAAATTTTATTTGCAATGTGGAATCTGAAATCAAATTAGTGAACTCTCTGTATTCTGTTGAACTCTGAAAGGGTCTTGAAAATTTCCAAGAGTCCACTGACTGCCTTTGAGAACAGCTTGCTCTCATTACAAGAACAAATAGAAAAACCAAAGTTTTAAAAAGAAGGAAAAGAACCAAACCAGTGCTGCAGGTAGGGTGGGTTAATTTCACATGTTGATTAAAAGAAGTTAAACACAAGATTATGGCTCCTATATGATTGCTATGTTAGAAGTTAGACTAATGTAGAAGAGTAGTTGCCTCTTGGAGTAGGGCAGAGGTGGGTAGTGATTAAGATGGGTACCAAGAAGCTTCTGGGGGCTGCCTAAATTTATTTCTTGACCTAACTGGTGGCTTAGATGCAGGTTTTTTAAGTCATAACTCATGGAACTATAAACTTGCAATTAGTACATTTTTGTATGTATATTTCAAATAAAGTAATTAGGTAATATCTTTAAAAAAATAGAGTAATGCTATATAATAATATCCTTAGTTTTCTGGTAAGGTAGATTCTCTTTAGTGTTTGCATTTAGTTTTTGTTCTTTTTTGTTTGATTTTTCCCCCATTGTGTTTGATAATTAAAAACAATTTTGGAACTCTGAAAAATTTCATATGTATTCAAAAGTAGAGCACCAGTATAATTAACCTGATATACCCAACATCCAGCTTCAATATGGCCAGTCTTGTTTTATGCCCTCCTCCACCTACTCCCTAAACCCAAATGATTTTGAAGCAGATGCCAAATATCTAGTCTTACTAATATTTCAGTATGTATCTCTAAGATGTAGAGGCTTCCAAAAACAAAATTCGGTAAAAATCTTAGGCCCAATACCACTAACTAATTAAAAAGTTCACAATTCCTGTCAGGACATATCTAGCCATATGGTCTTCCCAGGTGGTGCTAGTGGTAAAGAAGACATAAGAGACTTGGTTCAATCCCTGGGTTGGGAAGATCCCCTGGAGGAGGTGATAGCAACCCACTCCAGTATGCTTGCCTGGAGAATCCTCATGGACAGAGGAGCCTGGCAGGATATAGTCCATAGCATCACAGAGTCGGACATGACTGAAGCAATTGAGCATGCACACACACATATATGTATGTATATACATTTTTTAATAAACAAAACAAAACAAAAAAGCCAGGGGACTTCCCTGGTGGCTCAGTGATAAGGAATCTGCCTGGCAATCAGTCCCTGGCCTGGGGAGATTCTGCATGCCTTGGAGCAACTAAACCCGTGTACCACAACTACTGGACCTGTGCTCAGAGCCCAGGAACCGCAACCACTGAGGCCNATATATATATATATATATATATATATATATATATTGCTCTAGTTGTAATATAAACATAAAGTTTCAGAAACTGTTTGAATCAGGATCCAAATAAGGTCCTTACTCTGTGGTTGAGATCTGTTCAGTCTTTAGTGTTAATGGTTCCCACCCCCCACCTTTTTTTTTTTCCAAAATGTTAAGTGTGATGTTTGCTATAGGTTTTTGATAAACTCTTAATCAAATTGGAGCTACTACATGAGTTCCTATATAAAATAAGTTTCTGGGAATAGACTTTTAATTTTGACACTTAAGAGTTATTACTTCTGAAATGATAAATTATTTATGAGGGCCAGTAATTATACCGAACATAATACAGGACAGTACTTGTTGAATAAATGAATTTGTTTATCCATGAATGGAGTAAATTACATACATATGAACTACTGAGGTTCAGGTAGTTCAATGTTGAACTCCTTTTGCATTTATGAGATAGACCAGGACAAGTTGGTAATGATAGATTATCTTTTAATCTGCTGGAATACATTTACTAATATTTTAAGGCTTTGTGTTTGTATCTATGAAGTCAGTTTATAGTTACTGCCAACTTTCTAACTCCCTCCACCCCTTTTCTTTCTCCTGTAAGCGGACTTTCTGTCTCCTCTGGCCATTTTTTCATTTTTGCACATCTGTTAATCTATTCTTTTAGATCCATTTATAACAGATTACACCTTTTAAAACTGATTTCAGCTGTCAGGAACAGTGTAGTGTTCAGTTGCAATTAGGGAGGAAGAGTAAGAGTTTAGGACCTGTATAGCTACAGTTACAATAAGAAAGCAAGAATGAACAACCATGTTCTGCTGACAGGAGAAATGTTTTCATTCCTAGTGCAGATAGACTTTTGTTTCACTAAGCAAGATAATAGAGATGAGCCTGTGAGAGGTCAGCCTCTTCTTATGAATGAGCCTTATGACCAAAGAAGCAAGTAAGATACTTTGGTGGAGATGGACTGGTTCCACAAGAATTCCACCTGAAGGTGGGGTCTGTGGGATAAAATGGAGATGCTGAATGAAGACTGAGCTCAAATCCAGGGATAGGACCACTGTGTTCTGCCAGAGGGGCACTTCTAGTCTGTTGGGGATGATTGTAGTTTAAGATGAGACTTACTTGCTCAAAAGGTAACAGCCATAGAATTAACCAAAATGTGGCCCCAGAGCTGCGTGAGCCATGACCTTGTGGTGTCCCGCACATGATTACTTGTATGTAAGAGTATCCACGCTGGTAGCAAGGGTGGAAGATGGAATAGAGAGCCTCCTGTTTGTGCTGCTCTAGTAGAATCACTGCTCGGACTTTAGGTTCTAATGTCAGTGAGTAAGGGTAAAGTGCAGGTCTTTAAAAACTCCCTGAGATCATCTTCAGGTATAGTATGCATGTTTTACAATATTCAGTGCTCAATAGCATACTTTCCTTAAGTGCGAAACATCCAGTTTTCTCTCTGGCACTGGTACAGAAGTTTTTTGAGTACCAGATGAAATGGTTGTATTTAGAGGTCATGTGAAAAATGTGAGTGAGTGTAGATAAAATTGCATAAATTCAGTCTGAAGAGGATTCAGTTCCACATTAGTTTTCCCACTGCATTACGACACGGAACTGAGTGCTTGATTTGATTGAAGTATGTTGGATGTGTTACAGAGAATTCAAATTAAGATACATAATTTATTCCCACTTTTTATTTATTTTGTTTATTTTTTTAAAATTATTCTTTTGTTTCCCTGACCTAAGTAGGGGTCTAGCACAACAGAATTTAAAATAATAGAGGTTATGGTTTTTTTATAAGTTCTTTTTAGAACTGTACTCTGCAACTATAAGGGCATGGTACTTCTGGAGAATATATTTTTTCAATTTCTACCTCTTTGAGTCAATTTTGTTAAAAATACTAGGTCATATTTTCCTAGAATATTATAATTTCAACTCTATTTCCATATTTGCTTTACAGTTATAAGTAATGTGCTCTCAAAAATATTTTCTGTGTGTCCTGGCTTTCTTTTTTGTCCCTTAGTTTTTTCTCTTTGTCTTTTTATTCTGGAATTTAAAGATTTTCAATTTAGTCTTCTCAGTTTTAACTTTCTACAGTATAGTTGTTTATAATATAGAAATGTCTAATTCCTCAGCTTAGTCTTAAAAGTTATAATTGTCTGTCATACATATGTAAAATAGTTGCCTTTACAAATCATCTTTCCTGTTTATAATATGATGATTTTTTTTCAGTTAGCTCTGAAACTGATTTTTGCCTTTTCACCTGTCCCACAAAAGCTAGAGACTTTCTACTGTCTACCTTTCCCCTTCTCCTACTTGCACCCCTGCTCCTGAGAAGATGGTAAGAACTGTATGTAGATCCTTTTCTTAGAAACTAAGCCACATATGCCCATTCATAGAAAATGTCATATGTGATATTATGTGATTCCAGAACTCCTTAAAGCTTGTTCATGACCCCCAATAGCGTTGTTTTTGAACCAGCTGCATTGGTACCATCTAAGAAGCTTGTTTTAAGCGCAAAATCTCAGGCCCTGCCCTAGACACTGAATTAGACTCTCCATTTTAACAAGATCCCCAGATGATTTCTTTCATATTCAGGTTTGAGAAGCACTGTTGCAGGAGATTAGAGACTTCTGTAGTGTTGTGATGTGCTCTATATTGATGATTTTATTCTTTATATCTGTCAGCTTGGAAAGACACACGTGCACACACACACATATGTATCTAGATTCCACTTATTAGAGATATCATATGGTATTTGTCTTTGACCTCTTTCACTTACATAATGCTGCCCATGTTTCATTAAAGGCAAGATTTCATTTTTTCTTGCTGAATAATATTCTGTCCTATAATCACAGTTTCTTTATCCATTTATTTATTGATGGATACTTAGATGTTTCCATAGCTTGAATATTGTGGATGCTACAGTGGAGATAGTAGTTCATATATATTTTAGAGTTAGTGTTTTCATTTTTGTCGGATAAATGCCCAGAAATGGAATTGAATAGATCATGTGATAGTTCTAATTTTAACTTTCTGAGGAACCTCCATACTGTTTTCCATGGTGTGCACTAAATTACATTTCTGCCAACACCACACTAGAGATTCCTTTCTCCACTTTCTCACCTACATGTGTTATTTCTAGTCTTTTTGATAATAATAATGCTGATGGGTATGAGGTATATCTCATTGTGGTTTTTTATTTGCATTTATTTGATGATTAATGAGGTTAAGTATCTTGTCATGTACCTGTTGGCCATCTGTATAAAATATTTACTCAAGTTCTCTGCCCATTTTGTAATCTGAATGTTTGGAGTTTTTGTTGTTGTTGTTGAGTTGTGTGAGCTTTTTATATATTTTGGATATTGGCACCTTATCAGATATGTGATTTGCAAATACTTTCTCCCATTCAGTAGGTTCCTTTTTCATTTTACTGATGATTCCTTTGCTGTGCAGAAGCTTTTAATTTGATATAGTCCTACTTCTTTATTTTTGCTTTTGTTACTTTTCCTTTTGGTGCCAGATTAAAAAAAAATTGTCACCAAGGTGTGTCAGGGAGCTTAGTGCTGTATTTTCTTCTAGGAGTTTTATGGTTTCAGGTGTTACATTCAGATCTTTAATTTATTTTGAATTAATTTTTGCATATAGTATAAGGATAGAGGTCCATTTTCATTTTTTTGCATGTAGCTGTTCAGTTTTTCCAACACCTTGATTGAAGAGACTGTCCTTTTCCCATTGTGTATTCTTGGCTCTTTTGTTGTAATTTAATTGATTGTACATGCATGGGTTTATTTCTGGGCTCATTCATCCCGTTGATCCATGTGTCTGTTTTAATTGCTATAGCTTTGTAATATAGTTTGAAATCAGGGAATGTGATGCCTCTAGCTTTGTTCTTCTTTCTGAAAATTAGAGTTTTCTTTTTCTTTTTTCTTTTAGATATTGTGTCTGGCGTGTCATCAGAAGTACTTTAAAAGAATTGTACTTTGATAAACTAAATCGTACATAATTAAAGTAGGAATATGTTGAAAAAGTCACAAAACAATACAATATTTGAATAGCAAGCTCTGCTATATGAACTAGTAGGAGACAAGGAGGAAAAGATTTATAAACTTGCTCTATGTTTGTAACAATAGCAAACATATAGCAGTTACTGCATACCAGGCAATATTCTAATCACTGTGTTTGTATATGTATACACATACACTCACTCACTTCTCATAACAACCCTGACAGCTTAGATGCTATTATTATTTGCATTTCACATATAAGGAACCAGAGACACAGAGAAGTATTTCAGCAAGATCACATAATTAATAAGTAGAAGAGCTTGGATTTGAACCCAGGTAGTATGGCTCAAGAGTTGGTGCTCTTAACCTTTACACTGTGCAGCTGCTTTGTAGTTCTACTCTTGAGACTTCCCTAAATTCAATGCAGTTTATATACAAACTGATTAATTACTGATACATTTGCTTTTTTAAATTTATTACTAGAATTTGTCTGTTTGTGATGCTTATAGATGAGCCACAGATGCCAGATCATTAGTGTTTTCTGAATTAATTTAGGTTTGCTATTAATTGAGATCTCTAAATGGCAAGATGTTGGATTATTGGATTTTATGCTGCATACCCTCAAGGTTTGTTGTGAGCATATTAAATAACTTATGCAAATACTTTCTATATACAATATTAATTTTATTTCTTCCTCAGTAGATGGACTCTATAAAGAGATAATTTATAGAAATAGTAGTTGGATGGCTATTAAAATTAGAAACAAAAATTAACTTCACAGAGAAGTACAAATAAATACCACATGCTAATTTAGTAATATGTAAAAGAGTGTTCTGTTAAGTGTTCAAAATGTTCAATACATAAGTGTTCAAGAGTTCAAGACATAAAAATTAAAATGTGGTTAGGGTGCAAGGAAATGAGCATTCATACTTGACTAGCAGAAATGGTATCTCTGGCTGATGAGTTTATTAGTATTACTTGACATATATCATGGGCTTTTCCATATCACTTTTTCTCCATAAACTATTTCCTTAATGTTGAATGTTAGATTGTTTACAGTTTTGTTTACATTTATAAATACTGTAATTGACATGCTTTAAATTTATCTAAATTTTTAAATTATTTTCTTAATGTTTAAGCCATAAAAGTAGAATTATTGGGTCAAAGGTTGTAGTATTTTCAAAGTTCTCATTAAAATAGTACCTGATTGTTACTGAGTTTTTACCATATGCTAACCATGGCTGAACCATGGCTGAGCACTGAAGAATTGATGCTTTTGAACTGTGGTGTTGGAGAGGACTCTTGAGAGACCCTTGGACTGCAAGGAGATCCAACCAGTCTGTCCTAAAGGAAATCAGTCCTGAATATTCTTTGGAAGGACTGATGTTGAAGCTGAAATTCCAATACTTTGGCCACCTGATGCGAAGAGTTGACTCATTTGAAAAGACGCTGATGCTGGGAAAGATTGAAGGTGGGAGGAGAAGGGGATGACAGAGGATGAGACGATTCAGTGGCATCACCGACTGCATGGGCATGAGTTTGAGTAAACTCTGGGAGTTGGTGATGGACAGGGAGGCCTGGCATGCTGCAGTCCATGGCATCACAAAGAATTGGACATGACTGAACTGACTGACTGACTGAACCATGGCTTTTAATGCCATAGATGTAAAATTATTTAATCTTTATACTATAAGATGGACCCTATTTTAACTCTGTTTTATAGAAAACTCAGCCATAGAGGAATTAAATAATTTCTTAAAGTTGCATAATTAGAGGTAGGGTTTGTTTCCCAGAAAGAGTATACTATTTTAAGCTTCTGCCCTTGGATTCAAGATTATATTTTTTATTATCAGTGAAACATTGTAATAACAGCACAGTAGCATTGACCACAACTAGAACTCTATCATGGTAAATACCATTCCTAACTGAAAGGATCCAGGGATTATGGAAGAGTGGCTAATTTCATTCTGGGGCAGAAAATGCCAAGAGATGAACCTGGGACATTTCTGTATATCAAAAAAGCAAGAAAACTCTCAAAGACTAGTTAGTGGTTCATGCCAAAAGGACACAGGGACCAATGTAAAGAGACTCCCATTGACCAAAGATGAGAGAACTTAAGTATCAAAAAGAGTAATAAAGACAGCTGATCAAATATAGAAAACTCCTTGGTTCATAACAACAGATTTGTAATAAGACACACACCAGTACAAATTACCAGATACCAGAGGTAACAAATAGGGCATTAACTCCATACTTTGAAAATAAGCCGTTATAAGCAAAGAATTAAGCGTTCATCCTCCCTTTTTCTCTGTATGAACTGTGTTTCAGGGTAAGCAAATAACATTCATTGAAGGAAAGTTCTTTATAAAAGTTTAGCTAATGAATGTATAAAGAATGGCAGGATTAGAAAATCATTTTCCACCCTAATGAAATAATATATTCAGGCGGTGATCATCAGTAAATGAAACTATTAGACAAACATCATGTGGGAATGTTACAGTGGAAGCATCAGGCTGCCCTATCTGAACCTGTTGATTAATCTCAGACTGATGAGAAGTCTGCAGGCAGACAGTATGCTGCAGGGGTACGTATAAAGCAAACAGCACCCTCTCTGAAGGAGAATTCCAGCCAAAAATGTTGAACCTGCGTGAAATCAGGCTTCTGCAGCAGGGGTTAGCAAATTATGGCCTTTGAGCCATAATTTGCCTCCAGCCCACTGCATGTTTTTTGTTTTTGTTTTTTTTTCGTAATGTTTTATTGAAATACAGCCACTCTGATGCATTTAAGTCTTGTCTTTGGCTCTTTCATGCTAGTAGTTGTGACAGAGACTGTATGGCCACAGAGCCTAAAAATATTTGTTACTCACCTTCCTTACAGAAAAAGTTGTCTGGCCCTTGAGGTAGATGAACAAAGTTAAGTGACACCAAAAGGAAGTGACACCACAGAATATGAGCCTGTAGCAGGACAACTGATCCGGCTTCTGTAACAAGGCAGTGGCATGGAAAGTAAGGGAGTATCACTGTGGCTTAAGAGACTGAAACACACTCACAAATGAAATGTGGAGATGTTTGGATCCTTCTCGAAATAAGCCAGCAGTAAGATTACATTTATGAACAGTCAGGGAAACCTGATTATGACCTGGCTGTGTTCAGTGATACCAAGAATAATTTTTAATTTTGTTAAAATAAGTGCACAGTAGTTTGTAAGAGACTGTTTATATTTTTAGAAATGCATATTGATGTATATAGAAGTGAAATGATATATTGAATATATTTTAACATACTTCCCAAAAAGAAGAAATACAAAAAGCAGACTCAGACTCAAAACTCTTTGATACCAAGACTCATATACTTTCTACCATATCATCATGCTATAATATACTTTCTATAATAGATTTTAGTATATGGTCTTCTGGGTTGCTTTTAACAACTACTGACCTGTCTTTTTCTAAATTCCCTCATCTCTTGGAATCCTTGTTAATATAAGTACAACTTGATTTTCTCCTATTCCATTATATCTATAGACATCAGTAACCGAGGAACAAGAACAGATATATTTACATTGCATAATTGTTTAAGGAAGTAAGTAAGTAAAGTCACTCAGTCGTGTCCGACTCTTTGTGACCCCATGGACTGCAGCCCACCAGGCTCCTCAGTCCATGAGATTCTCCAAGCAAGAATACTGGAGTGGGTTGCCATTTCCTTCTCCAGGGGATCTTCCCGACCCAGGGATCGAACCCGGGTCTCCCGCATTGGAGGCAGACGCTTTAACCTCTGAGCACCAGGGAAGATACGTGAAAAGAATAATCTTCCAGTTCATATAGGATACTTCTATGGGAAAATGCCTAGTTGACAGGATAAACTGCAAGTTACTGTTTTAAGATCTGTGAAAGAATAGGTAAGTTATGAGATGAGCTCTGGTAGATGTGGGTGAGAAGCTAGCCACTTGCTCAGAGGAACAAAGAGAATTCTTTAAATATATCTATTAGATTGATGGTCTCTAAGCTGTTAAGAACTCAGGAGTCACTGAAGATCAAAAATGGTAAAAGCATCATGCTTTTGACTTGATGTCCTCTCTTGCCGACCTGCAAGTTGCTAATGCTAATAGTAAGTAAGTAAAGTCACTCAGTCGTGTCCGACTCTTTGTGACCCCATGGACTGCAGCCCACCAGGCTCCTCAGTCCATGAGATTCTCCAAGCAAGAACACTGGAGTGGGTTGCCGTTTCCTTCTCTAGGGGATCTTCCTGACCCAGGGATCAGGTCCCTTACAGAAGCTGCTCAAGAGCTTTGAGTAGTTATTTGCTAATATTTTCCATTTTGAAGTACAGTTATAAGAAATAGCTTTCTAAAGCCTGTTTTCCAAGTAGACAGTTACATCCAAAATCTCTCTTTCCCTTCGTCTCTTTCTAACTTCATTCACTAATGAAAAAAAAAATGCCTGTCTTCCACTATATTTCTTCGTCCTTTTCCTTCTTTACTCTTACTCTCTGAGCAAACTACAACATGAAAACCAAATAGCTATTTGTACAAGGGGTGTTCCATGCTTAATTTCAAAATCTGGAATTTTGATTCTTTAAATGAACAGCTACTGAAATTTCACTCTGTCAGAAATTAAGAGATAGGTTTTGGGAAATAGGAAGGCAGGGAGAAAGAGAGTGAAAAAGAAAGAAAAAGAAGAAAGAAAGGAGGGATAAGACTTTCTTTGCCTCGGGACACTCATAATTTTGGGTGTAAGATGTACTCATTGTTCAGGATCAAGATGATGTCCTGTGAAAGCATCAAGAAGGACTCCTAACTCACCTGAGATGGATGAAGTTCTGTTTGCAGAATGGAGTTGACGGAGTCCATAATGGCTTTGGAAAAGGCATGTCTGATATGAATCTTCAGTGAAACTGTTGTGTGCTGTAGCAGTGTGCTGGACTGTTGCAGACAGAGACTGCATCATGTTCGAAAACATGAGTTTCCAAAACTATATATTTAAGCTGTGTTGAAACCAGAATTTATATGTATGAAGTAAAAGCAGACCAAGAGTATTAAAAGTTAAGGGTGAAGAGATACAGAAAAGCCAGATGATAGTGGGCCTCAGAGGCTGCTTAATACATACAAGGAGTTGAACCAGTTACAGATTTATAAGCTGAAGATGCATGTTAGATATGCCTTTTCCAAAGATCTCTAGTAGCACTATGAAGAATGGATCAGAGGCTTCAAAACCAGAAGTACAAAGCTTGCAAGCTAATTCATTTATTCATACATTCAGCAAATATTTATCAAATGTCTGCTGTGAGCCAGGCATCATTCTGCACTTCTGTCCTTGTGGAGCTTAGGTTTAATGCAGTGAAACTAGAAAGAAATATCAGTGACACAAAGGAAGGAATCATGAGAACTGACTATATAGTGCAAAAGGAAAGATAGATTTGGTGAAGAAGAAATCTGGACTGACTTCCAGGTTTCCCTGTGGACAAGTGGGAGATGTTGTCATTCACCCACGTAAGGAATACCAGAGAAGAAGATTGAAGGCAGATGAAAAAGAGTTCCATCTCAGACATAGTGAGTTTGAGACAGCTAGGTAATATTAAGGTAGTACTGTTTAGTGGGAAGTTAAAAGACAACTTTTAGGATGGAAATAATAATAGCAGCTCCTTCATAGGGTGGTTATGAAGATTAAATGTACTGAAGCGTGGAAATTGCTTATACCATCATCTGGCACATATTCCAAACTCATTAGTTGCTGTTGTTTTTATTTTAAGAGTAAGGGCTTTGAGCTAGACAAATCTGCCTAAATCCTGGCAGTGCCACTAACCAGTTGTGTGGCTTTGAGCAAGTCTTTTAACCTCTTTTGAATCTAAATTTCTCTGCATGTAACATGGAATAGTATCTATTTTACATTGATGCTGTAAAAATCAGTATATGAAAAGCAACAACCACAGGACTGGCAGTAAGTGTCCAGTGAATGTTGAGGGAGGTTGGTGTCAAGAATTTGCACCTCAAGAAAATGATTCTTATTATGGGTAAAATTTTGAGAGATAGCAATGTGGAGGACTCAAACCTTTATATGTATATGCTGAAGAATTTTCTAGAAAAGGAGAGGATACTCTGTCAGAAGATCTCTGAGGGATTAGAGAGATAATTTGCTAAGAGTATTTATTGGTTAAGGAAGTTGTTTGAAAGTTCAGAGAGAATAAAGGACTAATGTAGTTTTTGAATGAATTAGAGCTCAGTGAAGCTTTTTTATAAAATTATATTCCAGTAATAAATATCCAGTTGAGATGAAACCATGACTATATTGTGACATAATTCCCCTTGTGATTACATGGTTTTCTCCAATATCAGGAAACTGGGTCCAGTGCTGATGTTTTTGAGGACTGTGTTTAATAGGTAGATCTTTCGTAATCTTTGCCACATGAGTTTCAGACATGCACTGAGGGTAAAAACTTAGCAGGTTCAGGAGCAAATGATGGGTATGGAAGCTCCATTAGTGTAGACTGTTGCAAAGAGTTTTTGACTGAGAAAGTAAAGACCAAGATAGGAAAGAAGAAACAAGAAGATGTACTGGCAAAAAAGTTTTTCTTTTATGGATGAGAAAGACCTGAATAAATCAAGAGAAAACAGATGAACCAATGAGCAGGATCTTAAGGGGAAGGAAAGAAATGGGGCTAATGAGATTGCAGGATCCACTATCTGCTTTTAGGCTAACTTTTCATTTGGGTTCTTTGGATCCCAGGATAGAGCCTCTGATACACTTGAGAACAATCTTCCCTCCCAGTGAAATGTTCTCTGGCTTTAGACATTGCTAGAAGGAGAAACAAATCACCTGCCATCTCATCCTTCATAGATAATCGTTCTTTAGTCGCCAAATCATGTCCGACTCTGCAACCCTTTGTGTTGTAGCCCACTAGGTTCCTGTGTCCGTGAGATTTCCCAGACAGGAATACTGGAGTGGGTTGCCATTCCTCCTCCAGGGGATCTTCCTGACCCAGGGATTGAACCCATGTCTTCTGCATTGGCAGGCGGATTCTTTACCACTGGCCACCAGGGAGGTCCCTCATAAATAATAAAGATAGGAAAAAGAACAGTGTGGTCATTTGATGTGGAAAAACAAAAAACAAAAAAACAGCTGGTGAATGTCAAGAAAACCCTGTCTACAAATAGTATCCCCAATGATTTTAACAATTTAGTGATTTCTTTTAAATGTTGTTAAAAGTATACTTTAAAAATTTACATGGTTACTGGTTTTAAAATTCTGCTTCCTGTATAATTCTCCTTTAAAAGGCTCTTTTCCTGCAGTCTAATACAAATACATTAAGAATCATTTATCTTTGTTATTATTGCGGAAGCAATGCTGTGTCTATTTGTGTGCTTTAGTCTGTGCATAAATGCCATAGTGCTGTTAGTGACATCAGCAAGAATAAGAGAAGTTACAGCCACATATCCATCTTCTCATTATTGAATCTCATATATAAGAACATTTTTCAAAGTTACCTGTTGCTATGGAAGAGAACAACGAATATGTTTCAGTGTGTGTATTAAGTGGTAGTTCTTGTACTGTTTTGTTCAATAATATTAAGAAAAAAGATATCATCTGTAATTGTTTTTAATTATTTTTATGAAGAAAAAACTTAAAACCATAGCTGTAGAATTTTATGTTGTATTAATTTTTTTAGAAGGTAATGTTTTAGTTCATAGTATCAATACACATGAGTTAAAATACAAAAGTAATATATGCTTTAATAAGTCAGACATTATAGAAATGTGTCAAGAATGAAAGCTAGTCATCTCTGTCCGCCCTTTTTTCTACTTTGGGGCTGTGGTTAAGGGAGTAGAATAATCATTGTTAGTAGGTTTTCCTTGTATCTTAACATATATTTTTCTAGGCATATAACTTGGGCCCACAAAATGCACCAGAGGTCACAATTTCAAGTGTTGACAAAGACCAGGAAAGGAACACAAGTTAACTTAGACGGTGTAGGATCATGCCAGATGGCAATAGAAAGTAATGGGGCTAGGGGTATCTTAAAAAAAAAAAAACCAACAAAAAAGCATACTTCTACTGAAGGAAACGAGCTCAGTAGATTTGTATGCATGAATACTTGTAGACGGTTACAAATTTTTTTCAAGGAAAGTCAAGAAATTCAGTATCTTTTAATTAAAACTCTATTTTTAACACTGGAATTAGGTAGTCCTGGCTTTGAGTCTGTCTCTATCATCTACTAGTTTAAAGAAACTTGCAGAGTTTACCTGATCTGAGTTAGTTTCCTCATCCGTAATATGGGGATAACAGTATCCTTAAAGTTTTAGGAGGAAGGTTAAATAGTGTATTGGGTTCAGTGCAATGCTTAATACTTAACAAATGATGACCTTATAAATGCCTGTGACCATACATTATCTGGGTGTAGAGTGTAGAAAAGGGATTCACCAGAGAGCCTATTGGGGTAATGAAGATGTGTGTCTTGATTGTGGTAGTGGTTGCAGTACCATATATGCTTGTTAGAACTCATCGAACTGTATACTTTGGAATTAGTGAATCTTTTGTGTGTAATTCTCAACAAAGTTGCTTTTAAAAATATAACTACCTTTCCCTTCTGTCTGTACTTCAACTTCATCAACTAATAAAATAGAGTTGACATCAAAAATCCAACATTTTTATCACCTGGCTTCTACTGTCCCTTCCCAACCCCATTTAGAGACTATCCCCACATTGCAAAAGATTTTTCCTGTTGGAAAATCAGGAAGAAAGAAAGAAAAAACACCTTTATTTGTTGCACTTTACTCCTGTACTAAGGTGACCGTGTACTGGATTTATCTGTCTGGGTACTGTGCCTGATACATCATTTGAGTAAAACAAACCACTAGGCACTTTGCAGAAGCATTATAATGTAATCAACAAACTACACAGTTCAGTAATAAAATATGAAGTTTAGTAAACCAAGAAGAAAAATTAGAAGCAAAAGCAATATACGTGTTGTTTCCTTAAATGAGAGTAAAATACATAAGTACAGCACACAATGTGTATGTGAATGTGTATATATCCTTTAAAAACTCATCCCAAGTCATTCTTTGAGGCCAGTACTACCCTGATGCCAGAAAAAGGAAACTACAGACCAACTTTCCTTACTTATGTAGATGCAAAAATCCTCTTAACAAAGTGCTGGTGAACCAAATCCAGCAGTATATAAATAGGATTGTAAACTGTTACTAAATGAATTTTTCCCAGGAATGTGAGGTTCAACATAGGACGATCCATGTGATATACCATGTTGATAGAATAAAGGACAAAAATCACAGAGTCATCTCAGTAGACACAAGCAATTGACAGTAATCAATACTATTTTATAATAAAAATACGTTAAAAATTAGGAATGAAAAGGAAAAACAGCCTGTAAAACAGTGTTTATGAAAAACCCATAGCTAACAACATGCTTAACAGTAAAAGACTGAAATATTCTAAGACCAGGAGCAAGACATAGCTGTCCATTTGCTCTCACTACTTATATTCATCATTGTATTGGAGGTTCTAGGCAGGAGAAATAGGCAAAGGAAAAAGGCATCTTAAATAGAAGGGGAGAAATAAAGCTATCTCTGTCTATAGATATGACATACTTGTGTGTAAAAATCCTAAGGAATTCATAAATGCCCATGAGAGCTAATAAATTCAGCAAGATTATAGAATATAAGAAAAATGATTCTTACACACTAGTAATGAACAACTGAAAATCAAGTTAAGAAAATTTGATTAGCAATAGCATGAACAAGAATAGAATACTTCAGAATAAATGTAACAAAATGTAAAACTAATACTCAGAAACTACCAAATATTGTGGGAAAAATTAAAGAACATCTAGTAAATGGAAAAGGTCACTTTTCTTTCCAGTCCCAAGGAAGGGGAATGCCAAAGAATGTTCAAACTACTGCATAATTGGACTCATTTCACATGCTAGCACAGTAATGCTCAAAATTCTATAAGCTAGGCTTCAGCAGTACGTGAACCAAGAACAGCCAGATGTTCAAGCTGGATTTAAAAAGGCAGAGGAGCCAGAGATCAAATTGCCAACATCTTTTGGATCACAGAAAAAGCAAGAGAGTTCCAGAAGAATATCTACTTCTGCTTCACTGACAATGTAAAGCCTTTGACTATTTGGATCACAGCAAACCGGAAAATTCTTAAAGAGATGGGAATACCACACCACCTTACCTGCCTCCTGAGAAATCTGTATGCAGATCAAGAAGCAACAGTTAGAAGTGGTCATGGAACAATGGACTGGTTCAAAATGGGGAAAACAGTATGTCAAGGCTGTATATTGTCACCCTGCTTATTTAACTTATATGCAGAGTTCATCATGCAAAATGCTGGGCTGGATAAAGCACAAGCTGGAACCAAGATTACTGGGAAAAATAACCTCAATATCAATAACCTCAGATATGCAGATGACACCACCCTTATGGCAGAAAGCAAAGAGGAACTAAAGAGCCTTTCGATAAAGGTGAAAGACGAGAGTGAAAACGCTGGCTTCCAATTCAACATTTAAAAGACGAAGATCAAGGCATCTGGTCCCATCACTTCATGGCAAATAGATGAAGAAATAGTGGGAACACTGACAGACTTTATTTTCTTGAGCTCCAAAATCATGTGGACAGTGAGTGTAGCTGTGAAATTAAAAGACACTTGCTCCATGGATGAAATGACAAACCTAGACAGCATATTAAAAAGCAGAAATATCACTTTGCTGACCAAGGTCCATATAGTCAAAGCTATGGTTTTTCCATTAGTCATGTATGGATGTGAGAGTTGAACCATAAAGAAGGCTGAATGCCCAAGAATTAATGCTTTTGAACTATGGTATTGAAGAAGACTCTTAAGAGCCCTTTGGACTGCAAGGAGATCCAACCACTCCATCCTAAAGGAAATCAATCCTGAATATTCACTGGAAGGACTGATGCTGAAGCTGAAGCTCCAAAACCACCTGATGTGAAGAGCCAACTCATTGGAAATGACCCTTTTGCTGGGAAAGATTGAAGACAGGAGGAGAAGGGGATGACAGAGATGAGATGGTTGCCTGGCATCCGTGACTCAGTCACTTGAGTTTGAGCAAACTTCAGGGGATGGTGAAGGATTTGGAAGCCTGGCTGCAGTCCATGGGGTCACAAAGAATTGGACGCAACTGAGTGATTGAACAAGAAGTACATGGAAAGACATCCATCATATTTATGTATCTGAAGAATTAATATTGTTAGGAATTAGTATTCTTTATACTCCCCAAGTTGATCTACAGATTCAACACAATCTATACTAAAATTTCAACTGTCTTTGCAGAATTGACAAGCTGATTTTAAAATTCATTTAGAGGAAATTATCTGTTGGTCCAGTGGTCAGGACTCTGCACTTTCATTGCTGAGAGCTGGGTTCAATCCCTGGTTGGGGAACTAAGATTCTACAAACTGTATGTCATGGCCAAATAAATTAATTAAATTAAATTATTGATAAATCAATTTAGATATTCAAGTGATTCAGAATAGCCAAAATAATCTCAAAAAAGAACAAAATTGGAATACTCATACTTCCCAATTTCAGAAGCTACAGTATCAATACAGTATCAAGCAACAGTAATGAAAAGTGTGTGGTACTAGCATAAGGATATATATTTTAGATATTTTAGATCAATGGTACAGAATTGAAAATCCAGCAATAAATAATTATATTTATAGCCAACTGACATTCAACACAAGTGCCAGGATAATTCACTGGGGAAAATTTTAATATTTTCATCCAGTTGTGAGACATGCAAAAGAACGAATGTGACCCTTTTTTTACACTGTACACAACAGTTAACTCAAAATGTACCAGAGGCCAAATATAAGTGCTAAAACTGTGACATGCTTAGAAATAAACAGGAGTAAATCTTTGTGATCTTGAATTGCAAAATGGATTCTTGAATAGGACTCCAGAACACTAGCAACAACAAAAACAGACTAATTGAATTGTCTCAAAATCAGAAAATACCTATACTTCAAACATTAATTTCAACATCAGAAAACATCTTTACATCAGGAAAGTGGAAAATTAACTACAGAATGGGAAAAAATATTTGTGAGTCACATATCTGATAAGGAATTAATATGCACAATATGTAAAAACTCTCATAACAAAAAAAGACAATTCAGCTAATTAAGAAATGAGCAAAGGATTTGAATAGATGTTTGAATAGATGTTTCTCCAAAGAATATATTTACATCCCCAATAAACACATGAAAAGAACCTCAACATCATTACTCATTAGGGAAATGTAAGTGAAACCACAGTGAGATATCATTTCATACCCATCAGAATAACTGTAATAAAAAGACAATAAAAAAATATTGTTGAAGATATGGGGAAATTGGGACCGTTACACATGGCTGTTGGGAATATAAAATTGCACAGCCATTTGGAAAAAAGTTTGGCATTTGCTCAGAAAGATAAGCATAGAGTTTTCAAAAAGACCCAGCAATTCCACTCTATGAATATACTCAAGAGAATTGAAAACATGTCTGCACACAAGCTTGTATATATATCCATAGCAGTATTCACAAAAAGTGGAAACAACCCAGATGTCTTATCAGCTGATGAATGGATTAGCCCAATGTGATTTACCCATATAATGGAATACAATTGGGCCATAAAAAAGAATGAACTACTGATTTGTAGCACAACATGGATTACCCATGAAAACGTTATGCATGATGAGAGAAACCAGACACATAAGATCACATATTGTACAGTTCCATTTATATGAAATGTTTGGAATAAGAAAACCCCATAGAGACAAAAACTAGATTAGTTAATGTAGGGGCTGGAAGAAAACAAGAAGAGGAAAAACTGTTAATAGGTACGCATTTTCTTTGGGGTTGATGGAAACATTCAGGTATGAAATAGAAGTGATGGTTGCACAACTTTTTGAATATAATTTAAAAAACCACAGATGGTACACTTTAAACGATGAATTAAATGTTGTGTGAACTATATGTCAGTAAATCTCATTGGAAATATAGGTGTATAATTCTCATTTTTCTTGGATTTCTGAATCCATTCAAACCTTCATATTTACTCTGTGAAACATGGAAGTCACAGGTAGGAACCTTTGAACCCATATAGTCTAACTGAGTCCCTTTCTAGTTTGTTTTGTGAGTTCTTACATCTATGCTTCAAGCTGTTTTACAATAAAGATTATTTCCATCTGCGTGAACATGGTCACTGAGGTACTCAGCAGTGGGATTCATAACTGTCTTGCATGCTCTTTCAGGGATATGATTCATCCTGTGAATACAGGTAACTTGTGTTTGTTTAGTATTTGTTCTTTGACTAATAGCTCATTGTCATCATGCCCTTATTTGAAGATATTTCCAGCATAAAATCTTACTAACATAGCATAGGAAGCCTAAACATAAAAATAATGAATTCCCAAATGTCTTTTAATGTGCTTTGAAAATTAGAATGTTTATTTCCATAAAAAATAATGTTGTAAATGATCATTATTATTTTAAGTAGCAGGTAGGTTCAGGCCAGTTCATAAACGTCTATTAAATCCATAATGAATGCCTACAATTAAAAAGCTATAGAAATAATAGTTTTAGAATACCAGTAATTAAATAAAGCAGGAAAATAAGCTCTGTCTCCAAGGGATTTCTTAACCTCTTTTTGCACAAAATGTCTCATTATAAATATTCGTTAGACACTATGGAGCCTGTTTTCAAAAGAATGTCCTGAGTTTTCTATACACTTTTAAGGCATTCACAAACATCTTTGTTTAGCCATGACCTGGGAAAAGTGTGTTTATTAGTCTGCTTGGACTGCCTTATCAAAATACCAGAGACTGGGTAGCTTAAACAATACAAATTTATTTTCTTACAGTTCTGGATTCTAGAAGTCCAAGGTCAAGGTGCTGTCAGGGTTGGTTTCTGATGAGGTTCCTGTTCCTGGCTTGCAGTTTCCATCTCACTGTATCCTCACATGGTCTGTTCTCTTTGCACAAATAAAGAGATATCTGATATCTCTTCTTAAAGAAACAGTCTTATCAGATTAGGTCCCTACCCTTGTGACTTCCTTTAACCTTAATTATCCCCTGGAAGGCCTATCTCCAAATATAGTCACATTGGGCCTTTGAGGTTCAACATATTAATTTTGACGGCACATTTCAGTCCATAACAGTGTACTTTCTCTATACCTTATTTGACTAGGTAGAAATTACTATATTAAAATCACTAAAAACAAAAAAAATGAGATTGGGAGACTTCCCTGGTGGTCCAATGGTTATGAATCCACCTGCCAGTGCAGGGGACATGGATTTAACCCCTGGTCCGGGAAGCTCTCGCATGCCATGGGGCAGCTAAGCCCATGCACCACCATTGCTGAGGCTGCGCCCAGAGCCCACACATCCTGGAGCCCATGCTCTGCAGTAAGAGAAGCCACTGCAGTGAGAAGCCCACACACCAGAAGAGTAGCCCCCCACTCACCACTGGAGAAAGCCCACATGCAGCAATGAAGACCAGGGCAGCCATAAATAAATAAATAATTTTTTAAAAAATTTAGTTTGGGCAGAATCAGAGCTTAAGACCTAAATATTCTAAAGTAATTTAGACCAAAAAAGTGTGCCTCCACAACATGAAAATCTGGAAAGAAAGTCTGGGGAGATTATTAAGATCTTAAAAATTTCTGGTTATTGAAATCACAAACTCCCAAAAAGGAATGAATGGCAGAAAAAACTGAGGAAATTAAGTGATTCCTCAATGACTTGACTAATTAAGAACATGTTCCCAAGATAAAAAGGATATTTAATAACCAAAAATAAAAGCATTACTATTAGTAATATAGAGAAAACACAAGATTGAGTTCAGCAAAAATACCAAGGACAACAAAGCAGCCTTTTCAACATTTCTTTGTAGAATAAAGAATAACAGAATATAAGTCTGTTACTTTGACAGATGGTGTAATACTGGTGATGTTTATGTCCCCTCTGTCAAATATTCTACTATTCACACTGAAAGGGTAAGAGTAATTGTATCTGAGAGTCTTCTTGGATGACACAGGTACAAAGATTATAGGAGTTCATCCAGAGACTCTAAATGACTTAACGAGTTCTACTTAGGTGGTAAAAACTCCGGGGAATGAGAGAAAGAAAGAAAGATCGATGATTGGAAAATAACTGCAGTTTTGATTTTCCAAAATGGGGTAAGAAGGATCAGAGTTCCACAAACCAGCAGTTACTGATATTGGCTCTAGGGAAGATAATAGAAAATAAAAGAATACCCGGGAAAAGAAATCTACAAGCCATATGAATTTGGTTAGAACAGTGTTACCAGAACCTTATTTTCTTTACAGATTGGTAGTAGAAATGTCAGAGGCAAGTGTTATTCACTTCTAGAAGGGCATAACAAATTCTCTTATACCCTTTGTACAATTTAGAAAAATTTCATCTGGGTACTAGAACAACATCTAATACAATAATCATCCTAACTAGAAACAACTACTTCCTTTAAATTCTTATGGTTGGCTTTTTGCATCCTTTAGTGAATAACACACACACAAAAGGAATTTGAATGAAAAGGAGTGAAGATAGGTTAAGAGACTTATGGACAGCATCAAGCAGACTGATATATGCATTAAATTCTGAAAAGAGAAAGATAATCTTAAAAGCAGCAAGACAAAACTTGTTACATACATGCAAGCAAATCCTCATAAGATTATCAGCAGAAACTTTGCAGGCCAAAAGGGAGTAGCATGCTATATTCAGAGCGCTGAAAGAAAAAAAAACAACTGCCAACAAATAGTTTCAGTTCAGTTCAGTTCAGTTGCTCAGTCATGTCCGACTCTTTGCGACCCCATGAATCGCAGCACGCCAGGCTTCCCTGTCCATCACCAACTCCCGGAGTTGACTCAGACTCACGTCTATTGAGTCCGTGATGCCATCCAGCCATCTCATCCTCAGTCGGCCCCTTCTCCTCCTGCCCCCCAATCCCTCCCAGCATCAGGGTCTTTTCCAATGAGTCAACTCTTCGCATGAGGTGGCCAAAGTACTGGAGCTTCAGCTTTAGCATCATTCCTTCCAAAGAAATCCCAGGGTTGATCTCCTTCAGAATGGACTGGTTGGATCTCCTTGCAGTCCAAGGGACTCTCAAGAGTCTTCTCCAACACCACAGTTCAAAAGGATCAATTCTTCGGCGCTCAGCCTTCTTCATACTCCAACTCTCACATCCATACATGACGACAGGAAAAACCATAGCCTTGACTAGACGGAGTCGGCAAAGTAATATCTCTGCTTTTGAATATACTATCTAGGTTGGTCATAACTTTTCTTCCAAGGAGTAAGCGTCTTTTAATTTCATGGCTGCAATCACCATCTGCAGTGATTTTGGAGCCCAGAAAAATAAAGTCTGACACTGTTTTCACTGTTCCCCATCTATTTCCCATGAAGTGATGGGACCAGATGCCATGATCTTCATTTTCTGAATGTTGAGCTTTAAGCCAA
>SJXQ01001495.1:36181-108236 GCA_006408695.1 Aepyceros melampus | reverse complement strand
TAGTGATGCTTTCTAAGGCCCACTTGACTTCACATTCCAAGATGTCTGGCTCTAGATTAGTCATCACATCATCATGATTATCTGGGTCGTGAAGATCTTTTTTGTACAGTTCTTCTGTGTATTCTTGCCACCTCTTCTTAATATCTTCTGCTTCTATTAGGTCCAGACCATTTATGTCCTTTATCAAGCCCATCTTTGCATGAAATGTTCCCTTGGTATCTCTAAGTTTTTTGAAGAGAGCTCTAGTCTTTCCCCTTCTGTTCTTTTCCTCTATTTCTTTGCATTGATCGCTGAAGAAGGCTTTCTTATCTCTTCTTGCTATTCTTTGGAACTCTGCATTCAGATGCTTATATCTTTCCTTTTCTCCTTTGCTTTTCGCCTCTCCTTTTCACAGCTATTTGTAAGGCCTCTGCAGACAGCCATTTTGCTTTTTTGCATTTCTTTGCCATGGGGATGGTCTTGATTACCTGGCAATATTGTTCTTCAGAGTTAAAGGAAGGATAAAGAGTTTTCCAGAGAAACAAAAGCTGAAGGACTTCACCACTATACCACCTCACGAGAAATGTTAAAAGGAACGTTTCCAAGTTGAAAGGATGCTAATAGATAATACAAGTATAAATCTCACTGGTAAAGGTAAATATATAGTTAAATTGAGAATACTCAAATGTATTGGCAAAGCCTCAAAAGCTTCCTACCTGAGTAAGAAGCTTGCTAATTTTATTTTGGTTTTATATTGTTTACTTCTGTTTCATATATTTTAAATTAGTTTCTCAGTAGAAAATCAACTCTTGGCAAAGACTATGCCTTTTACTTACACATCATCAACCTACTGTTGAATCGTTTATTTGATCACTTATAACTCTAGTTCAGTTCAGTTCAGTTCAGTCGCTCAGTCGTGTCCAACTCTTTGCGACCCCATGAATCGCAGCACGCCAGGCCTCCCTGTCCATCACCATCTGCTGGAGTTCACTCAGACTCACGTCCATTAGTCTGTGATGCCATCCAGCCATCTCATCCTCGGTTGTCCCCTTCTCTTCCTGCCCCTAATCCCTCCCAGCATCAGGGTCTTGTCAACTCTTCACATGAGGTGGCCAAAGTACTGGAGTTTCAGCTTTAGCATCATTCCTTCCAAAGAAATCCCAGGGTTGATCTCCTTCAGAATGGACTGGTTGGATCTCCTTGCAGTCCAAGGGACTCTCAAGGGTCTTCTCCAACACCAAAGTTCAAAAGGATCAATTCTTCGGCACTCAGCTTTCTTCACAGTCCAACTCTCACATCTATACCTGACCACAGGAAAAACCATAGCCTTGACTAGACGGACCTTAGTCGGCAAAATAATGTTTCTGCTTTTGAATATACTGTCTAGGTTGGTCATAACTTCTCTTCCAAGGAGTAAGCGTCTTTTTCACCATCTGTAGTGATTTTGGAGCCCAGAAAAATAAAGTCTTGACAGTTTCTACTGTTTCCCCATCTATTTCCCATGAAGTGATGGGACTAGATGACATGATCTTCGTTTTCTGAATGTTGCACTTTAAGCCAACTTTTTCACTCTCCTCTTTCACTTTCATGAAGAGGCTTTTTAGGTCCTCTTCACTTTCTGCCATAAGAGTGGTGTCATCTGCATATCTGAGGTTATTGATATTTCTCCTGGCCATCTTGATTCCAGCTTGTGTTTCTTCCAGTCCAGCGTTTCTCATGATGTACTCTGCATAGAAGTTAAATAAGCAGGGTGACAATATACAGCCTTGACGTACTCCCTTTTCCTATTTGGAACCAGTCTTGTTCCATGTCCAGTTCTAACTCTAGTATGAAGGTTTAAAAGCAAAAGTATTAAAAGTAACTGTGACTAAAATAATTTATCATGAATACTCGGTGAATAGATACAAATTGTGACATCAAAAATATAAAATGGGGGGAGTAAAAATGTAGAGCTTTGGTGTGCAAAGTTAACAGCTTAAAATAGCCTGTTATATTTAAGCCTCATAAGAACAACAAAGCAAAAACCTATGTAGGCACATAAGTGAGAGAAAGCTTGTCAGACCACCACAGAAGATCACCAGATCACAAAGAAGAAAGTAAGAAGTGAAAAAAAGGAACAAAGGAATTATTGAAAAACCAGAAAACTGTTAACAAAATGCTATTAATAAGTCCACTTTGGATTTCTTTCTTTCTTTGTTGGTTAGAACTGCCTATTGTCTCATGTCTGAGCTTTTGTTATTTTTTTTCCAACTTTTTCAAACATTGGACAGCAGGCAGTATAAAACTGTGATCTCCAAGAAATAAAGATCTCTGGGAAACAAAGAGAGTTCTTTTATTGCATTAGCTTTCTACCTGGAGAAAGCTAGTCTGTTAATCCATTGCTTCATCAGGACCAGCAGCAGGAGTTCTGTGTTCGAGGTTTTAAAAATCTTTCTTTGTTGCTATTAAAAATTGTATCCTCTCTATCTTCTGACTGGCTGTTGCTTGTTTCTATAAAGATGTTTTATTTTTGTGTGCTTATTTTATATCTTGCTACTACTAATTTATCATATTTTTTATAATTTTGCTCTTGACTGTCTTGGGTTTTTCAGGTACATATACAATCATATCAGATGCAGATAGATGTTGTTTTACCTCTTTTCCAGTCCTTATGCCTATAATTGTCTTTTTTGTGTAATTGCACTAGATTAATATCATGGCTAATATGATGGGTACTCCTATCTTCCATTCCCATTTTTAGTGGAAAAGCCTCCAAAGCTTCCTACCTGAGTAAGAAGCTTGCTAATTTTATTTTGGTTTTATATTGTTTACTTGTTTCATATATTTTAAATTATTTTCTCAGTAGATAATCAACTCTGGTGGCAAAGACTATGCCTTTTACTTACACATCATCAACCTACTGTTGATTCGTTTATTTGATCAGATTTGGAGTAAGTATTTCCTATTGTGTGTTGGGTTCTGTGCTAGCCACTGGGTTACAAAACATAACAAACCCAGCTATGTCCCAGCACCCATCCACCTTCCCCCACCTAGATTAAGGTCACACGTTAGAATTACACAGATAATACAAGTTATTGTTTTCAGAAAGTGACAGTACTGTAGGAGCCTGTTAACAGAATGACCTAACCTAGTATGAGGGAAACCCACTCCACTGTTCTTGCCTGGAGAATCCAGGGACGGGGGAGCCTGGTGGGCTGCTGTCTCTGGGGTTGCACAGAGTCGGACACGACTGAAGTGACTTGGCAGTTGGCAGTATGAGGGAATTAGGAGATACCTTCCTAAAAAAATAATATGTTAAAGTCCAAAGGCAAAAGACACAACTGACTCTTTTCTAAGGGAAATCTAATATTTCTGGAAAGAAGAGATGGAGTGGAAAAGTGAATCATAAGAGAGGAAACTTTTGGAGTAGTTGGGAAGGCTCATACTTTGGAGTGTTTGGTAAGCCCTATTTACAATTTTGAAATTTTTGTTCAAGTAAAGTAGAAATGATGTTTGCTTTGGAGGTATATATGTATGTATGTACATATTTTGATGTTTGATACTTCTCACTGCACAGTGAAAACAGGATTGTAGGATGCTGATCATATAAGTGACTTGTAACTGCTGCTCATTAACTTTTAAACCAATGATCTTCCCCCATGCAAATTGAAGTAGTTGTGGGAGGTGGGTTTTAACTCTGAAAGTTAAGAAGTTAAGTACTGTTTATTTTGCAAGTAGGTATATTCATGTCTGCATTCTTTTTTTTTTTAAGGAGTACAAACTTTTTAATGACTGTGAATTTGAATTTTTAATCCATCCAATTACTTGCTTTTTGAAAAAAATTACTAAATTGCTATAAGCTGGTTTTCTTGCCTTAAAGTGAACTGCTTTTTTAAGGATAAGTTGAAGGAAGCCTTGTGAGGCACTTAAGGTGTGTCTGGCATGTATCTATCATATCTTAGCAGTATTTATTAGCTATATTTTAAAGAATTAGTTCTTAAAAGAATAAGAATAGACAGGAAGAAAGATACAAAGCAACAAGGATGGAGAGATCATAAATTAAGACATTCTCTAAATGATGATATTCTGTTTATGAGGTGAGTAAATCTTAGGAGAAATTAATTAAGGTTCATGAATAAAATAAATAGTAAAGCTAAGGTTTGATTCCACAGAGTCTGGTTCCAGAGCTCAAATTCATCACCCTGTGGTCTCTTTTCCTAAAATAGTACATATCTCTTTTAGAAGATTCTTTCTTGTATTGAAGAAATTACAGAACCATATTTTAGCTTGGTAAAAATAATTATAAGTGGGACCAATTGTCTTTGGAATTTGGTCAATAGGAATGAAAAAAAATTAAGTCTTAAAAAAATTATTTCCTAATTTAAGTGATAATAAAACTTTTTCTTGTTTTCTATAAATTCTAGCTAATTAGCTGGTCCACTAACTAATTAGTCAGTTGCTAGGTGGCCCAGTAATAAAGAATCCACCTGCCAAGGCAGGAGGTGCAAGAAACACCAGTTCGATTGGTGGGTCAGGAAGAGCCCCTGGAGGAGGAAATGGCAACCCACTCCGGTGTTCTTGCCTGGAAAATTCCATGGACAAGCCGGGTGGGCTACAGTCCACAGGGTCGCACAGAGTTGGACACGACAGAGCACGTGCACACATACACATACAATGTCTGGCTGTGAAGTGATGTTTTACCAGACTCTGTATTATTCCAGTGTGTAGCAACCTTAAAGGGTGACTTACGTGTGAATATCTTGCATGGTCGCACTGTAGTTGCAGTGAGGAGGTAGTGCGTGTACAACCTCATATGTATGGGTTTTCTTCTCTTGGGTGTTGGAGGCTGGGCATTAGGGGAAATATAATGAGCTTTGTATTAACAAAGCAATTTGGGGCAGTGCTCTCAGCTTATAACGTGTGTTTTGTAAGTTGCATTTTTGTAAAAATGGCAAGTATACCTCAGTTAAGCAGCCCACTTATTTCATGTGATACTTAGAGTAGGAAATATCTAGTATAATGTAATCCTCAAAAAAGGGATAGTTATTTGATGTTAACAGAAATTATCATTTTGTTTAGCTTTTAAATAGGACTGTTTTTAAATTAGAGTAAGTTTAGGGAAGTTGGTAGTATCATGTTTTATGACAAAGTATTGTTATGTTGGTTTTGAAAATCAATAATACTTCTGAAATTATAATATTTCATACAATATTTATAAGATTTGTTTATTTAGAATGATGGGAAATGAACTATATGTATTCTCTTCTATTTTTTGGATAATATGAATAAGTTTTTTTAAAGCAGTCTGTGCCTGTTGTATTAAATTCAGTCAATGCTGAAGTACACAAAGCAGATCTTCCTCTTTAATTTCAGTTTGTATATACCCTTAGACACACACACATATATATGTATGTGTATATGTATATATATATACACACATGCATTCATATATCTTATGCTTATACAAACATATGCATTAACTATATATACATCATTTAAAAATTAAAATTAGATCATATTCTAATGTTATTCTGAAGCATATTTAACTTAGTGGGTGTATCTTTTCATGTGAGTATGTATAGAATTAGGCTTCCCTTGTAGCTCAGTTGGTAAAGAATCTGCCTGCAATGCAGGAGACCCAGGTTTGATTCCTGGTTTGGAAGATTCCCTGGAGTAGGAAATGGCAACCCACTCCAATATTGTTGCCTGGAGAATCCCATGGACAAAGGAGCCTGCCCAAGAGTTGGCCATGACTTAGTGACTAAACCACCACCACGTATAGAATTAATTTGGTTTATTGAATATTTTATTGTAAGGCTGTTTTTAATTTGTTCATTTACATGCTGATGGGGGATGGCGCCTAAGATGGCTGAGGAATAGGACGGGGAGACCACTTTCTCCCCCACAAATTCATCAAAAGAACGTCTCAACACTGAGTAAAATCTACCGGGCAACTTCTGAATGCTGGCAGAGGACATGAGGCATCCATTTACATGCTGATGGGGATATAGATTAAATTCTGTTTTTTTCTACTAAAAGAATTCTCCTAAACCCTGTAAGATAGGTATTATCTGCTCTGTTTTAAAGATGAAATTAAGACACAAAGAGGTTACGTAACTTGCCCTAAATTGCACAGCAATAAATATTTGAGCTGGTGTTAGAATCCTAGCAATCTAGTCCAGAGCCCACAGTCTTGAATACTACATTGTTGCTGTTTCCTTCTGCTTGTGTTTATTCTGTTTACTGAATTAGAATAAAAATTTAATGTATAAAATATATCTAATATTAAAACTCTCCTGAGGATAATTTAATATGCTACCTTAAGGGTATTTGAATCTTAGGGTCACAGATTACACAGCTTTAATTTGGAGTTGTACCTACTTTAGAATTAGAAGGTTTAAACCTTACCTCTCAAATGCTAATGTGCGTTCAAATCACTGGGAGCAGGGGAATGATCTTGTTAAAAAGTAAATTCTCATTCAGTAATCTGGGGTAGGGCCTGAGACCCTGCCTTTGTAATAATAAGTTCCCTGTAATGCCAGTACTGCTGGTCTTCCTGTAAATAGCAAAGATGTAGGCAGTTTATACTGACCTTTAGCAAATCTTGTTAGTTGTTTATTGAATCTGTTTCTTATTTACTGTTTTGTTTATGCTACCAATTTTCGTAAGTTGTACACATTAAAGAAATAATGTGAGAGCTTTCTAGTTTCATTTCTGTGTCTGTATCATTTAATATTGCTGGGAAAATGTGGCTTCTGTGGTACTAATATTCAGTACTTATATAAATAACTGATCCAATTTATTTGTGTACTAATTACAACTTACACACCTATGCCACCATTTCCACGGGATCATTTTTAATGGAGGGAAATATAACATCTCTTTTCATTTTGAAGGCTGTAGTTGTAGTTGAACTAAGAAGGTTGTTTTATCACTATTATTCTTCAGTAATAATTAAAATATATTTTACATAGCTATAAAAATGAATTTCTGTTCAGTGCTGTGTGTCTGGCACTGTTGTTCATTTGCTAAATCATCTCTCACTCTTTGCAACCCCATGGAGTGTAGCACACCAGGCTCTCCTCTGTCCTCACTGTCTCCTGGAGTTTGCTCAAGCTCACATCCGTTGAGTTGGTGATGCCATCTAACAATCTAATTATCGCTTCCCCTTCTCTTTTTGCCTTAAGTCTTTCCCAGCATCAGGGTCTTTTCCCATGAGTCAGCTCTTTGCATCAAATGGCCAAAGTATTGAGCCGTTAGTATCAGTCCTTCCAATGAATATTCAGGGTTGATTTCCTTTAGAATTGACTGGTTTGATCTCCTTGCAGTCCACGGGACTCTCAAAGAGTCTTCTCCAGCACCACAATTCGAAGGCATCAGTTCTTCAGCAATCAGCCGCCTTTATGGTCGAGTTCTCACATCCATACATGACTACTGGAAAAACCATAGCTTTGACTTTTTGGACCTTTTTTAGCAAAATGATGTCTGTGCTTTTTAATATGCTGTCTAGGTTTGTCATAGCTTTCCTTCCAAGGAGCAAACATCTTTTAATTTCATGACTGTAGTCACCATCTGCAGTGAGGGAGCCCAAGAAAAATGTCACTGCTTCCACTTTTTCCTCTTCTATTTGCCATGAAATGATGGAATCGGATGCCATGATCTTAGTTTTTTGAGTGTTGAGTTTTAAGCCAGCTTTTTCACTCTCTTTCACCTTCATTAAGAGACTGTTTATTTCGTCTGCAGTTTCTGTCACTAGAGTAGTGTCATCTGCATATCTAAGATTGTTGCTATTTCTCCCGACAGTCTTGATTCTAGCTTGTGATTCGTCTAGCCCAGCAATTCATATGATGTACTCTGCATATAAATTAAATAGACAGGGTGACAATATACAGCCTCAATGTACTCCTTTCCCAATTTGGAACCAGTCTGTTGTTCCATGTCTGGTGCTAACTTGCTTCTTGACCAGCATACAGATTTCTCAGGAGGCAGGTAAGGTGGTCTGTTACTCCTAACTCTTTAAGAATTCTCCGCAGTTTGTTGTGATCCACACAGTCAAAGGCTTTAGTGTAGTCAATGAAGAAGAAGTGATGTTTTTCTGGAAACTCCATTACTTTCTCCATGATCCAACAAATGTTGGCAGTTTGACCTCTGGTTCTTCTGCCTCTTTGAAACCCAGCTTGTACTCTATAAGTTTTCAGTTCATGTACTGCTGAGGCCTAGCTTGAAGGATTTCTAGTATTACCTTGCTATGTGAAATGAGTACAGTGGTAGAGTAGTGTGAACATTCTTTGGCATTGCCCTTCTTTGGGCTTGGAATGAAAGCTGACCTTTTCCAGTCCTGTGTATCAGATGCTTAATCGCCATGATTTCATTTCATTGTCTTGGCCCTCCCATGGCCTCTCTTCATTCATTAGCTCTTTGAGCACCTGCTCTGTTCTGGGAACTGTACATACAGTGGTGAGGCAGGTGAACACAGGTTCTGCCATCCTTAATGCCTTCAGTTCAGTCCCTTAGTCATGTCCGACTCTTTACCCCATGAACTGCAGCACACCAGGCCTCCCTGTCCATCACCAACTCCCAGAGTCCACCCAAACCCATGTCCATTGAGTCGGTGATGCTATCAAACCATCTTATCCTCTCTCGTCCCCTTCTCCTCCTGCCCCCAATCTTTCCCAGCATCAGAGTCTTTTCAAATGAGTTAGCTCTTCTCATCAGGGGGTGAAAGTATTGGAGTTTCAGCTTCAAAATCAGTCCTTCCAATGAACACCCAGGGCTGATCTCCTTTAGGATGGACTGGTTGGATCTCCTTGCAGTCCAAGGGACTCTCAGTAGTCTTCTCCAACACCACAGTTCAAAAGCATTAATTCTTCGGTGCTCAGCTTTCTTTATAGTCCAACTCTCACATCCATACATGACCACAGGGAAAACCATAGCCTTGACTAGACGGACCTTTGTTGACAAATTGATGTCTCTGCTTTTGAATATGCTGTCGGGGTTGGTCATAACTTTCCTTCCAAGGAGTAAGTGTCTTTTAATTTCATGGCTGCAGTCACCGTCTGCAGTGATTTTGGAGCCCCAAAAAATAAAGTCTGACACTGTTTCCAGTTTCCCCATCTATTTCCCATGAAATGATGGGACCGGATGCCATGGTCTTCGTTTTCTGAATGTTGAGCTTTAAGCCAAGTTTTTCACTCTCGTCTTTCATTTCATCAAGAGGCTTTTTAATTCTTCACTTTCTGCCATAAGGGTGGTGTCATCTGCATATCTGAGGTTATTGATATTTCTCCCGGCAGTCTTGATTCCAGCTTATGCTGCCTCCAGCCCAGCATTTCTCATGATGTACTCTGCATATAAGTTAAATAAGCAGGGTGACAATATACAGCCTTGACATACTCCTTTTCCTATTTGGAACCAGTCTGTTGTTCCATGTCCAGTTCTAACTGTTGCTTCCTGACCTGCATACACATTTCTCAAGAGGCAGGTCAGGTGGTCTGATATTCCCATCTCTTTCAGAATTTTCCACAGTTTGTGGTGATCCACACAGTCAAAAGCTTTGGCATAGTCAATAAAGCAGAAGTAGATGTTTTTCTGGAACTCTCTTGCTTTTTCCATGATCCAGCGGATGTTGGCAATTTGATCTCTGATTCCTCTGCCTTTTCTAAAACCAGCTTGAACATTTGGAAGTTCACGGTTCATGTATTGCTGAAGCCTGGCTTGGAGGATTTTGAGCATTACTTTACTAGCATGTAAGATGAGTGCAATTGTGCAGTAGTTTGAGCATTCTTTGGCATTGCCTTATTTTGGGATTTAAATGAAAACTGACCTTTTCCAGTCCTGTGGCCACTGCTGAGTTTTCCAAATTTGCTGGCGTATTGAGTTCAGTACTTTCACAGCATCATCTTTCAGGATTTGGAATAGCTCAACTGGAATTCCATCACCTCCACTAGCTTTGTTCGTCGTGATGCTTCCTAAGGCCCACTTGACTTCACATTCCAGGATGTCTGGCCCTGGGAGAGTGATCACACCATTGTGATTATCTGGGTCGTGAAGATCCCCCTTAGTGCCTTGGGAGATGCTAAACAGTAATCAAGCAACCATAGAAATGTGGTGGTTTAAAAGATAAACTATTAATTATAATATTTGCTATTATCTTCACTTTTTGAACCCTCAAAGAGAATTCTGCTTTTGCCATTGAAATTTCTCCCACCTAGCTTCCTCTGAACCTGCCTGCACTAGGGAGAATGCTTTATCAGCTGGAAATTGACCTAATGCATAGACAGAGACAAAACTTTGGAAGTAAACATGAGCAACTTGTAGAAGAAAAGTAAAGGTAGATAGAAATCATTCATAATACAGCTAAATTAAATTTTTAAGAATAATACCTGAGGGACTCTGTTTACTCATTTAAAGGAATAAATAGTTTCTACTTTAAAAGGAATCTTTTTTAAACACTATTTTTCTAGCTGACACTTGATAACTAATTTCAGTTACTTGAATGCTTCCATGTGCCCACTTTGTGGTAGGAGGTATAGAAAATCAGGGTAATTTTATGTCTCTACTCTAAAGATGATTGGTTGAAAGTCGCTCAGTCTTGTCCATCTCTTTGTGACCCCATGGATTAAAGTCCATGGAATTCTCCAGGCTGGAATACTGGAGTGGGTAGCCTTTCCCTTGTCCAGGGGATCTTCCCAACCCAGGAATAGAACCCAGGGCTCCTGCATTGCAGGAAGATTCTTTACCATTTGAGCCACAGGGGAAGCCCCTAAAGACAGTTATAGAGTTGTTGATAAGAAAATGTTGACAGATTTAGAAGACAGTGCAATGCAAGACCTTCTTTTTTAAGTACCAACATGTATGACTGTAGCAATGAGCATATTGTGGACTGATTAAGCATGCTTTTAGAGAAATGCTGTTCTAAAAAAGTTTATGATTGTCCCTTTTCTAGTAATAGTACTAAGTTCTCTTTTGACTGTTCACTTGATAGAAAATTCTTTCTGGTATTAATCACATCTATATATTTGGCTTTTATATTACACTACCTTGTTGTGATTTCCAAAACATTTTGTTGTTCTTACTATGATTTGGGGCTTTATAGTATTGTTTTGAAGATTATTATGAGACTTTAATTTAGTTTCTGAATATTATAAGTAGCTCTAAGTACCTGTTTTTCTGTTGGAGGGAGAATCTGAAAATTTTTTTAAATTTTTATCTTGGAAATTAGTTTATTCATTATGTTTAATTTTAGGAAAGGTGCTCTTGCAGAACATTCTGAAAATGTGCATATTTCAGGACTGTCAACTGGTAAGTCATTTTTTGTAATGTTTAAATTTCATGCATGACTTATATGGTAAATATTGAAAGCCACCTGGTATCTTATGAAGTGATATTTGGCTATAAAAATTATTACTGCTTTTTGCAGCATGTAATAAGGAAAGAACTGGAACATGGAGAAATTCTCACAAGATAAAATTGATACTTGCATGCTGTGGGTTGATTATACTTTTCCAGACGGACTGCATAATTATTTTTCTGTACAAACATTGAACCAAGAGAAAAGTTAACGCAAGTTGAATTTGTGTTTTCTTTCCATACAAAGTTATATGAAATGAAATTTATTAAAATGTAATTTTGAATGCTGTTCATAGTATTGGAGCCTTAGAAATTAACATTTTTGCCGACGTTTTAGATGAAATGCTACTATACATGAAACTATAGTACTTGAATGCACAATTTATATGTTACTAAAAAGCACCCCAACATTTTTGCATCTGTGAGATTCAGAAACTTGCTAAGGTAAATGCATTTTCCCATCCATTTAAATGCTTTTATTAATTAATAATTACTTAAGGGCCCATAACTCTTAAAATGTTCATTCTTAAATAAATTAATAAGTGCAAAGAACTGTATTCAGTATCTTCTAATAAACTAATAGAAAATAATCTATCACCTAAAATTAACACAGCATTGTAAATCAACTATAATTCAATTAATTTTTTTTTTCATTCTTAGGTGATTTCTACCTAAGAAATGGTATCACCTTTGATACCATTTTTACCTTATCAAGTACAGTTACTTGGAGAGCAAAATATTTGATTTTCACATAAACTGAAATAGAGTTTCTTACTATTATTCCCTATATTCTTAATGAGTTTTGTTTAGTTAAAAAAATTGCACTTGGTGTGTTTGTCGGTTTACTGCTTGATTTCTTCATGTTTTCTTACAATTTTGTGGTTATTTTTTTCTCATTAAGCAAAACTGAAGGTTTCCTCGTTGTTTTATATCTGAAGTTTGACTTAACAAGTAGTCTAGGAGTTAGCCTGTGCCAGGCCAAACAGATTGACAGATCTGGTTTCCTGAAAATGAAAAATAGGTGCCTTTGCAGCCTATGTTAATTCTTCTACAGTGTGTTTCCCCATTTTCATATGCTTTTAAATATTATACAGTTGTATATATCAAGTTAAAAAAGGTTTATTTAGGGTTCACCTTAATTTTCTCCCTTTTTCTACTTTGGATATCTACTGAGAATTGTGATGACTTTTCCAAGTTGTCACTGTAAAATAAGATTGTTTACCAATGTTTAATTTACACAGCCAAATGATTATTATCTAATTCAGTGATTTTCAAATTTTTTGGTCTCAGGACCCCTTGTAAACTTTTAACAATATCAGGGACTGTATGTATTAGTCTACTCAGGCAGCTACCATAACAAAATACCATAGGCTGAGTGGCTTAAATAATAGATACTTAGTTTCTCACAGTCTAGAGGCTAGAAGTCCAAGGTCAGGGGGCTGGAGGGGTTGTTTTCTGATGAGACCTTTCTTCCTGACTTGCCGATGGTGCCTTCTCACTGTGTGTGCTCTCGGAGAAACTGAGGTACTCTGGTGTCCGTTCCTCTTCTTTGTAAGGACTCCAGTCCTGTAGGATTAGGGTCCTATCCTTATGAGTTACAGCCTGGCTTCCAAATACAGTCACATTTGAGGGTTAGGACTTCAGCAGATGAGTTAGGAAAGGATGCAATTCATCCCATAACAAGGACTTCAAAGAGCTTATGTTATATAGACTATAGCTACTGATATTTACTGTATTAGAAATTAAAACTGAGAAATTGTTTAAAAAGTTCTTCGTTTACTTGCATATGAAAGTAGTAAATCCATGGCATCTTTACATCAATAACATAATTTTATTAAAAATGCATTTTCCAAAACAAGAACATCAGTAAGAAGAATGGTATTGCTTTACACTTTTGCAAAAGATTGGCTTATAAAGGGGTACCTGGATTCTGACATCTGTGCATCAGCCTTTTGTAACATGTTGCTTTGTTTGACAATATGAAGACAATCCAGCAGTACACCAGTGTGTAATTTGAAAAGAGAGGAGTATTTCCATAATTTTTTTCAGATAATTGTGAAGATGATTCTTTGATATAATGCCAGAACTCAACAAGTGGTGGTTTCTTAAAGGTTAGTTGCAAATGGGATCTGAAACTGCATCAATGAACTTTTGATCCCTGTTTTACAAAAATCCAGTGACCATTCTTTCCCTTTAAAGGGGTTTTTTTCCACCATGCATGATTTTGTAATATGAATTAGATATTTGAAAATATTGGTTGGCTGAGTTATGTGGATATATAACATAGGTTTATCTTCTCATAGTTCTGAAGACTAAAAATCCAAAATGAAGGTGAGAGCAGAGCTGGTTTCCTCTGCGGCCCCTTTCCTTGGTTTAGATGGCTGCCTTCTGTCCGTGTCTTCTCCTGGTCCTCACTCTGTGCATCTGTGTCCTGATCTCTCCTTATGGGACACCCATCACATTAGACAGGGCCCACCCATGTGACTTCACTTTAGTTTAGTTGCCTCTTTAAAGATCTTGTCTCGAAATTCAGCCACATTCTGAGGTACTGGCAGTTCAGACTTTAACATAGGAGTCTTAGGGGTGACACAGTTCAGTCTGTAACAAAATGAGTGTTTTAATTAAATGTATTTACATATCAAATTAATTTCAGAGCCCAGTGAAACCTTATTAATGGCTTATCATTTTTCCTGAAACTTTGTCTTATAAAGTCTTTCTTTTGTGGAAAGAGAAGATTAATATGAAGTATATCCCAATCATATCATTAAAAATATAAATGGATATTCTCTCTAAACATGATTTTGGATGTATAGATTCATTGCAGTTTTTCTTTAGTCAGTATGGAGCTATAGAAGGTGTAATGCTTGGTATAGGATAAGCCTTCTGAATTCCTTGTGTCCCTAGTTGAAATGAGAGCCCTTTCAGTGCTCTTAAAAATGAGAAATTAGCTTTTGGAAGAATCTCTAATGTAGGACTTGCTCTTTCTTGGGACCAGCAAGCAGCAAAAGTGATGAGGTGGCTCAGTGTTCTGTGGAGCTGCCTGCTTCTGCTCTTCACCTGCTCTTTTCATCTCTGCTGCTTTGTTCCACAGTGCTTAGCGCCTTAGCTCGTTCATTCTTTACTTTCTGGAAGTTTTAATGACATTTTTGAAGAATTTTAACTTATGTGCTATAGTATTTTCAGCACATAATTTATTACCCAGATCAGGACACTTTGAAAGCAAAAGGGTACACTGTTTTCAATATGCTGATACCACAAGCAAATGAGAACTATCCTAGGCAATTTGGAATGTACAGTCACCCTAACTGTAATGAATTAAATTCATTCAGCTTGTATTAAACACCTGATATGTACCTCGTGCCAAGAAGGATGGGAGTAAGCAGTAAGTAAAAATATTCCTTCCCAACTGAGCAGGCTTATCTGCTGCTCAAGCCGAGTTCTCCTCTGCCCACTCTTGCAGCTTCCAGGGTCCTGAGCGCCACCACCACCAAAGCCTCCTTTGATCACACGTGGGGCCCATGTGGCCCATCCATGCCAAAGCTTCCTCCAGAATCTACCCTGGGCACCCTAGCGTGAGAGCAGAAGCTGCCAATGCTGGTGGGGCCGAGTGCTAAAACATGTGGTTAGGAAAGTGAATCTAGGGAGAGGACTGCTGTTGGCGATGCAGAGACAACATGAAGCGATGGGAAAATCTGAACAGACGAATCACAAGTAGGGGCTTCCCAGGTGATGTTAGTGGTAAAGAATCTGCCTGCCAATTCAAGAGACTTAAGAGACCTGGATTCGATCCCTGGGTCAGGAAGATCCTCTGGAGGAGAAAATGGCAACCTGGTCCTGTATTCTTGCCTGAAAAATTCCATGGACAGAGGAGCCTTGTGGGCTATAGTCCATGGGGTCACAAAGACTCTACACAACAGAGCACACACACAGGCATAGGCAGTCACAAGTTGAAACTGTGATTGAATTGAAACTGTGATTAAAATCTTCCGGAAACAAAAGTTCAGAACCAGATGACTTTATAGGTGAATTCTGTCAAACATTTAGAGACGAGCTAACACCTGTCCTTCTCAAACAATTCCAAAAAATTGCAGAGGGATAAATACTCTCAACCTCATTCTACAAGGCCACCATCACCCTGATACCAAAACCAGACAAAAATATCACACAAAAAAGAAAGTTACAGGACAATATCACTGATAAACATAGATGCAAAAATCCTTAACTAAATACTAGCAAACCAAACCTAACAACGTGTTAAAAGGATCATAACAATGATCAAGTAGGATTTATCCCAGGAGTGCAAGGATTATTCAGTGTATGCAAACGAATCAATGTGATACACCATATTAACAAATTGAATTAAAAACATATGTTCTTCTCAATAGATGCAGAAAAAGCTTTTGACAGAATTCATCATCCATTTATGATAAAAAAAAAAAACTCTCCAGAAAGTGAGCATATAGGGAACCTGCTGCTGCTGCTGCTGCTGCTGCTGCTAAGTCGCTTCAGTCGTGTCCGACTCTGTTCGACCCCATAGACGACAGCCCACGAGGCTCCCTCGTCCCTGGGATTCTCCAGGCAAGAACACTGGAGTGGGTTGCCATTTCCTTCTCCAGTGCATGAAAGTGAAAAGAGAAAGTGAAGTCGCTCAGTCATGTCTGACTCTTAGCGACCCCATGGACTGCAGCCCACCAGGCTCCTCCGTCCATGGGATTTTCCAGGCAAGAGTACTGGAGTGGGGTGCCATTGCCTTCTCCAATAGGGAACCCACTTCAGTATAATAAAGGGCATATATGACAAAGCCACAGCAGACATTCTCAGTGGTTAAAAACGGAAAACATTTCCTCTAAGATCAGCAACAAAACAAGTACATCCAGTCTCACTACTTTTATTCAACATAGTTGTGGAATTTGTAGCAACAGCAATCAGAAAAGAAAAAGGAATCCAGGTTGGAAAAGAAGAAGTAAAACTCTCACTTTTTGCAGATGACCTGATACTATACATAAAAAGCCTAAAGATGCCAATAGAAGACTACTAGAGCTCATCAATGAATTTGGTAAAGTTGCAGGATACAAAATTAATACTCAGAAATCTCTTACATTCTTATACACTAACAATGAAAGATCAGAAAGAGAAATTAAGGAAACTATAGCATTTACCATGCAACAGAAAAAAAGAATAAAATACCTAGGAGTAAACCTATCTAAGGAGGCAAAAGAGCTATCTTCAAAGAGTTGGACATGACTGAACAACTTTGACTTTCAAAAGACTAAATTACTCATGAAAGAAATCAAAGATGACATAAGCAGATGGATAAAAATACCATGTTCTTGGATTGGAAGAATTGGATTATGAAACTGACTATACTACCCAAAGCAATCTGCAGATTCAGTGTAACACCTGTCAAATCACCAAGGACGTTTTTCACAGAATTAGGACAAAAAAATTTACGATTTGTACAGAAACACGAAAGACCTCAGATGGCCAAAGCAGTCCTTTTTTTTTTTTAAAGATTTGTTTTATATTTTGGCTGTGGTGGGTCCTTGTTGCTGCACTCAGACTTTCTCTAGTTGCTTCCAGCGGGAACTCTTTGTGGCAGTGCTTGGGCTTCTCACTGTGGTGGCTTTGCTTGCTGTGGAGCACAGGCTCTAGGCACACAGGCTTCAGAAGTTGCAGTACACAGGTTCAGGAGTTGTGGCAGACGGGCTTAGTTGCAGAGCAGCATGTGGGATCTTCCTGGATCAGGGACCGAACTGGTGGTATTCCTTTCATTGCAAGGTGGATCCTTAACCACTGGACCATCAGGGAAGCCTGGCCGAAGCAGTCTTGAGAAAGTAAAGCAGAGCTGGAGCAATCAGGCTCCCTGACGTCACACTATGCTGCAAAGCTACAGTAATCAAGGCAGCATGATACTAGCACAAAAACAGAAATATAGATCAGTGGAACAAGATAGAAAGCTCAGAAATAACCCACGCATCTATGGTCACCTAATCTGTGACAAAGGAGACAAGAATACGCAATGGAGAAAAGACGTTTCTTCAATAAGTGGTGCTGGGAAACTGCACAGGTACATGTAAAAGAATGAAATTAGAACATTCTCTAACACCATACACAAAAATAAGTTCAAAATGGATAAAAGATCTATATGTAAGGCTGCTGCTGCTGCTAAGTCGCTTCAGTCGTGTCTGACTCTGTGCGACCCCATAGACGGCTAGACAACTGAAAAATTCTTAGAAGAAAACATAGGCAGAACACGATATGAGATAAATCACAGCAAGATCTTTTTTGACCCACCTCCTAGAGTAATAAAAACAAAGAGAAACAATTTGGATTTAATGAAACTTAGAAGCTTTTGCACAGCAAGAGAAACCGTAAACAAAATGAAAAGACAACCCTCAGAACGGGAGAAAATATTTGCAGATGAAGCAACAAACGAAGGATTAATCTAACAGCTCATGCAGCTTGATTTCAAACAACCAACGCAATCAAAAATGAGAAGACCTAAATAGATACTTCTTCAAAGATGACATACAGATGGCCAACACACACATGAAAAGGTGTTCAGCATCGCCAATTATTAAAAAAATGTAAATCAAAGCTACAGTGAGGTATCACCTCACACCATTTAGAATGACTACCATCAAAAAATTCACAAACAGTAAATGCTGGAGATGGTGTAGAGGAAAGGGAACCCTCTTACGCTGTTGGTGGGAATGTAAATTGATACAGCCACTATAGAGAGCAGTATGGAGGGTCCTTAAACTAAAAGTAGAACTACCATGTGACCCAGCAATCCCACTCCTAGGCATATCCTGGAGAAAACCATAATTCCAAAAGATACATGCACCTTAGTGTTCACTGCAGCACTGTTTACAATAGCCAGGACATGGAAACCGCCTAAATGTCCATCCACCAAAGAATGTATAAAGATGTGGCACATATAGACTACTGAACATTCAGTTCCGTTCAGTCGCTCAGTCGTGTCCGACCCTTTGCGACCTCATGAATTGCAGCACGCCAGGCCTCCCTGTCCATCACCAACTCCCGGAGTTCATCAAACTCACGTCCATCGAGTCGGTGATGCCATCCAGCCATCTCATCCTCTGTCGTCCCCTTCTCCTCCTGCCCCCAATCCCTCCCAGCATCAGCGTCTTTTCCAATGAGTCAACTCTTTGCATGAGGTGGCCAAAGTACTGGAGTTTCAGCTTCAGCATCATTCCTTCCAAAGAAATCCCAGGGCTGATCTCCTTTAGAACGGACTGGTTGGATCTCCTTGCAGTCCAAGGGACTGTCAAGAGTCTTCTCCAACACCACAGTTCAATATTACTCAGCCAAAAAAAGAATGAAATGATGCAATTTGCAGAGATGTGGAGAGACCTAGGGACTGTTGTATAGAGTGAAGTAAATCAGAACAGGAATAACAATATTATCATATAATATGATTTATATGTGGAATATAGAAAAATGATACAGGTGAACCTAGGACTTGTAAAGTAGAAATAGAGATGCAGAAGTAGAGAATGGATTTGTGGATACATATGGACAGGAAAGGAGGGATAGGGTGAATTAGGAAAATGGGATTGACCTATACACTAATATGTATAAGTCAGATGACTAATGAGAACCTACTGTATAGCACATGGAACTCTACTCAGTGCTCTGTGGTAAATAGGTAGGAAGTCCAAAAAAGAGGGGAGATACATATATATATATCAGCTATATATATATAGCTGATTCACTTCGCTATACAGCAGAAACTAACACAACATTGTACAACAACTATACTCTAATAAAAGTTAATTTTAAAAATATTCCTGTCTCAAGAACTTAGGATAGAATTGAGAAGATAGACATGCAAAAACTGCACCTGTAGTATGTTCTTAACATAGTAAATCCAGTGGTAAATAATGACCACGTTAAGGTTGATCATGAATTTATAAAAAGCCTAGTTATAATGTCTGGTGTGAGGTAAATGATTTAATATTTTTCTTTACTTAGTTGTGAGTATTACTAAGTACTTAATTTTGTTTAGTCATATGAATTTTTATGGGAATTAGTAATTTATGATTAATAATAAGCTTGGGTTCTTAGGCCTCAGATAATTTATTTTTATTTCTAGCATTCTGGTCATTTTCATCTTCCTTTTCCTCAAATCTTTGCTAAGAGATATGTTTTTATCCTTTTGCTGGTTCTTATGCTATAGGACGGAGAAGGCAATGGCACCCCACTCCAGTACTCTTGCCTGGAAAATCCCATGGATGGAGGAGCCTGGAAGGCTGCAGTCCTTGGGGTCACTGAGGGTTGGACACAACTGAGCAACTTCACTTTCATTTTTCCCTTTCATGCATTGGAGAAGGAAATGGTAACCCACTCCAGTGTTCTTGCCTGGAGAATCCTAGGGATGGGGGAGCCTGGTGGGCTGCCGTCTATGGGGTCGTGCAGAGTCGGACATGACTGAAGCGACTTAGCAGCAGCAGCAGCATGCTATAGGAATTGTCACGAGAAAATGGGAGTTAGCGAAAAGTATACATCTGATGGTTGTATAATGGAAAGGAATGATTGGATAAAGTGTTATTTTTTGTATGCTTGCTTTCTTTAGAATTTTTTACATGATTTCATACATAAATCATGAAATTATATCATAGAAATTGTAAGTAATTTAATTGTATATAAGAAAGTAGGAAGGCTATTTTAATATTCTTTTTTTTAAATGCGTAAGTTAAATGCCTCCTGTTCTCTTTTGAATGTCTAAATTTGTAAAATGGCTAATTTATTGTTCATCTCCTATATAGAATGAAACATTTTTTAGATCAGATTAATTTATACATATTAAATATATTTGATTTTGAATATGTATCTACTTTGAATTTTACTATATAATCTATATGTATTTGAATCAGAATAATTCTAGGTGCACTCACCTATAATGGAAAAGAATCTAAAAAAGAATATATATATATGTATATATCTGTATATACATGCACATATATACATATATAACTGAATTACTTTGCTTAACACCTGAAACTTAACATCATAAATCAACTGTACTTCAGTTTTTTTAAGAAAGAATATTTTTAGATGTAATTTGACTATGTCTCATTGCTCTTAATTACTTCCAAATCATTTTTTTGTTTTCACAAATTCTGTTTATACATTATATAAATTACATTAAATATTTATAAAAATTGGAAAAAGAGCAAAAAGATTACAAAAATCACCCACTAACCTTGTATTCTTAGTAACTAATATTATAATTTATTTCATTTGTACTCTGTGTATACCTTTAAAAATAATTGTATTTGGATTATAAGTAATTGTGTCTCCTGCCTTTTCTATTTAACATTGTATAGAATACATTTTTTTCAGTTATTTTAATACCTATACAGTAAAGTTTCCATCCCGTGGCTATATTGTAATGTTCTTAAACATATCATTGGGTTTTTTCCCAGTGGGTACTCCCTAGTCTAGATTATGTTGCAAGGAACAATTTAATATATATTTAGCCCTTTTTTAAGTTTCTGAGATTATTTCTTTGGCATAGATTTCTAGAATTGGAATTACTGTATCAGAGGTCATAAAGAATTTAATGACTCTGAAAACCTTTTGACAGATTGCTTTCAAAAAGGATTGTACTAATTTACAGAGCTACCCCCAAGAAGCCAGAGCACTTAGACTGTGTATAATCATGCTTTTTCCTGTTTAACTTGTTTCTTACCTTGTTTCTATTAAAGTCTCAACCTTTTATTTTCCCCAGACTGTTCAGAAATGTAACTGTTTACTTCTTTTCAGATTCATGGCTCAGAGTTGTGACATTGCAAAGAATAAAAGAATGAGATTGGCTTTCTTTAATGGTTAAGCAGAAACAACCCTGAAATTTTAAGACTTTCTGGTTGCTAATAGGTACAGATGTTGGAACAAGTGCTTTCTGAGCTAGAAGGTTTTTATTTATGAAATTTAATAAGTTTTTCCCAGTTCACCATTGATACAGCTGCTGAATGTTCCTACCTTATAGCATCTGTAGCTAAAAGCTCTCAGGTTAGCCCAATCTTGAATCTTCTTTATATTTGACTTCAAATCTTTGTCAGGTAAGGCTGACGTTTCAGAGAGCAGAGAGAGATTATCTGCTTAGGAAGTTTCTTTCCTAATACGTGTTCATATTAATTGAATTACCAGAGTATAGAAAATAGTATCTGTTACCAGTTATTCTTCCTATGTTCTGTTCAGAATTTTTATTTTATTAAAATCATCACCCTTTCTTGTTCTTGTGTTTTTTCATTTTATAGTTCCTATTCTTGTCCTCAATGGCCTAGCATGCTACTGATCGTATAAGTCTTTCAAAACTAATAATTTAGTTGTGGGCCTTTTAAAGTAGGAGATATTTTCTTTTGTAAAATTTTTTTAAAAAATTAAAATGTGGACCATTTTTAAAGTCTGTATTGAATTTATTACATATTGCTTATGTTTTGATTTTTTGGTTGCGAGGCATTTGGGATCTTAGCTCTCTGATCAGGGATAGAACCCATGCCCCCTGTCTTGGAAGGTGAAATCTTAATCACTAGACTGCCAGGAAAGTCCCTAGGAGATATTATTTCTAAGTTGCAATAATTTACTTACAAATTATTGAGCAACATTTTACAGTGGCATGAAGCGCTGTAGTAAAATAGCTTTAGTTTTATCCAGTTTAGGCTTGAATACTATAATATGGTATATTGAAGTTTCCCTGGAAGAACATCTTGGTTTAGTAATACTTTTATTGTCCTAGAATTTTCAGGTCTTACCAAAAAAAAAAAAAAGTCTGAAAGGAAATGAAGCTTAAACTATAATTATTTGATAGCAGTTCACAGTTATTTTTTAAATATAGAAAAGTTGCATGAATAAAGCAACAACTACAAGTGGTTTCTTTGTTCCTTTCCTGTTATTTTAATGTTATTTTTAATTATTCGGTTAAATACCTGGACCTCTTGCTAACTTATGAAAAAGAATTTCACCAGTTCTTTTGACCAATACAGTATCTTTTATTCATGTTACTTATGTCAGGGGGAAGGAAAGTTTCTGAATTTTATAGTTTTTAGGATTTCAAAATATAAAAACAGAACTTAGTATGAACACAAGGAACTGTGCTTCAAATGAAGAAAGTGATGGAGAATACAAAACAGAGTACATTTCAAAAACAAAAACAAAACCACATTAGTTTAGTTTATAAACAATGACTATACAAACATTGCCTGCCTTCAGAAAGTTTATTTTTGAAACACTTGAGCTTTTGGAGTAGAGCATTCCCTGTTAATTTTAGCAACAATATAATGGTAGTATTATAATGTTTATATATTATACTTTTATATGTAATATTATATGCTGCATAATTAAATCTACTATAACTTTTTGTAAAATAATATATTTTATGTGAGGCATTTACCTAATCGTAACATTTCATGTGTTATAAATATCAAATGTTTACTGAACAATTATGTTTATAGCAAGATTATTATATCTTATAATCGTATGTTCTTAATAAATAGAGTCAACAGCAGAACATTAAATGCAGCAGTACCATAGACAGGACAGGGTGTAGTGTGACAGGAGTGTGCAGTGTGTAGATGGCAGAAGTGATCATCTGCTCAAGTGAGCAGGCCAGCTCTGCTGAAGGTAAAAAACAAGTTGCATTCAAACATTCGACATTTTCTTTTCTACTCTGTTAACTTTGAGAATAATTTTTTTTTTAAACTTTGACAGTAATTATTCAGTGTGGTGTTGTTCATTAAGTCATGTCTGATTCTTTGTGACGTCTTGGACTGCTGCACTCCAAGCTTCCCTGTCCACCACTCTCTCCCAGAGTTTGCTCAGATTCATGTCCATTGAGTCAGTGTTGCTGTCTAACCAGCACATCATTTGCCTCCTTCTCCTTTTGTCTTCAATCTTTCCCAGTATCAGGGTCTTTTCCAGTGAGTCAGCTCTTTGTATCAGGTGGCCAGAGTATTGGAGCTTCAGCATCAGTCCTTCCAATGAATATTCAGGGTTGATTTCCTATAAGATTGACTGATTTGATCTCCTGTGGTCCAAGGAACTCTCAAGAGTCTTCTTCAGCACCACAATTTGAAAGCGTCAATTCTTTGGCTCTCAGCCTTCTTTATTGTCCAACTCTCGCATCCTTACGTGAATACGGAAAAGCCATAGCTTTGACTATACAAACCTTTGTCAACAAAGTTATGTCTCTATTTTTTAATAGGCTCTCTAGGTTTGTCATAGCTTTCCTTCCAAGGAGCAAGCATCTTTTAATTTTACGGGTGCAGTCACCATCCTCAGGGATTTTGGAGACCTGAGATCATGTTGTTTGTACTTTTGCTAAGGCATGGATTTAAAGATACTGTGCATCTGCTGTGCAAAAGCCAGTCACTTAGCAGATGAGCAGCGTTAATTAACAGACCCATATGGGACTTCCCTGATGGCACAGTGGTAAAGAATCTACTGCCAATAAAAGAGACACAGTTTTGATCCCTGGGTTGGGAAGAGAGAAAAATGGCAACCCACTCCAGTATTCTTGCCTGGGAAATCCCATGGACAAAGGAGCCTGGCTGGCTGTAGTTCATGAGGTCGCAAGAGTCGGATATGACTTAGCAACTAAACAACAACAAACAGATTGAAACAAGTTAGGGGGTGATTTAATCTTAAGCTGCAGTGATAGAAATATAATATCCAGAACATAGTCCGTCAAACTCTGTACTCCTCCCTTAAACATAATCTGAATATTAGGTTTATTTCTGGATGTCACCCTTGACAGAGGACACGAAGACTGGAATACTCTCAGAAGATGTGTTATACTAAAAACTGTATCAAGGCTGATAGAAATGACTCATAAAATTGTGAACTTCAAGGCCAGTGTATCTTTGCTCTGGTGCTAATTCCTGCATTTCTTCTGTTTCCAGCAAGAATCACAGTAAACTTCAAAAATTAGTAGTTTTTCCCATTCTGGAAATAGAAGTAGTAGCTTGCTTAGCATTTTATTCATCTAGAGTGCTTAAATTTAGAAAATGTGAGTAACGTATCAATCGTTTTTATACCCCTTCCAGGAAAAAATTGCCCTATTACAGCCTTTTTAAAAAGGTATAAAAGGTTGAATCTTCTGGATTCATTTTATCTTGTGCTTTGCCAGCAAAATTCAAAATTATTCTTGCCCTTAGAAATTTAGGATAAAACTAGTTAGGTAGTTCCATTAAGAATACTTTGCTGATCTTATATTCATATTGTGCTGTAACCCTGTTAGAACTAAGAAGACTATTTTTTTTTTAATTTTCCTTCTGTATTTTTCCACATTTTATACCTATTTAACTCTTTAAAATGTATTGTATTTTACTGCCATGTAGCCCCTGATTATTGTTTGTTTGTTCTGGACAGAGTTGACACTATTGTTTAGTCGCTAAGTCTTTCGCGATCCCATGGACTATAGCCTGCCAGGCTCCTCTGTCCATGAGATTTCTCAGGCAAGAAGACTGGAGTTGGTTGTCATTCTCTTCAGGGGATCTTCTCTACCCAGGGATCAAACCTGGGTCTCCCGTATTGCAGGCAGATTCTTTATCACTAAGTCACCTGGGAAGCCCTGGACAGTAGTGACCTTTAAGAAGCCAAGAAGTTATTGCCTTGAATAGAGCTAATGACCAAGTGAATATTTTGGTCCTTGAAAAAATCGTTAAGAATTAACAGGAATAAGTTTATTGCTGTATCCATTCTTAAGTATCTGCTGTAATGTAGAGGAATGAATATCCAGTTATTATTCATTCTGGATTTAGGATATCCTGAGTATAGGAGTTTCTGTTTTCATAGATATGTGTGATTCCCAAGTCTTAAGAGTAATGAGAGGGTATCCTAAGTGTGAGTGATAGATTAATATAAAGTTTTCTGCTTATACTAATTCTTACATTTTAAATGATAATTAAAAGCTTTCCCATGTTAGACTAGTAAACATCGCTATTAGAGTGCTAGTAATTATTTCCCTAAAGGGAAAAGGTCAGTTTGCTGACCTCTCGAAAAAATTAGAGTGAAATAGGAAGTAATTCTAAGGGGTACTACTTGCATCCAACCTGTCTCCTTCCAGCTCAGTCCATCCTCAGAATGTTGGCTCTTCTGACAGTTTCATTACGACAGAGCTCAGGTATTAAAGGAGTCTGGACAACAAAGGTCAAAAAAATCAAGGTGTTAAGTGTGAGCAACAACCCAGTCAAGTTGCAGAAGTGGACTTTCAGACCGAGTTTCCTCCTGACCAGGGCTTCTATGTTTCCTGTTGAGTTGCACAGCTGAGCTGTGTCCTCCCAAGGGGCATCCTGCCAAAGGGCCATTTTGTACTTACATGTCATTCATCTTGCAGATTCTGACAGTCAGTGGGGTACTTGCCCTGTGTTCTCAGCAATCCATGGTCTTCATACTCGACATGCTTGTTTTCCAAACTCTGCCTATTTGTCCAATATGAAGAATCTATAAGAACACAACCACTTTCCATTAGTCATCCAGCCTTCTCTGATTTCCTCTTCTCTACTTCTCTTTCCTTTGAAATACCTCCCTCAGCATTCACTGCCTACCCTTACTGCTTCTATTCTGCCCCATATCCTAATCAGCTTACCTGGAGTTAATGTATGTATGTACATACTATTATTAAAAGAACTTCTGGAATCCTGTTTAATTCCAAAGAGACTAGGAAGCAGTTTTGTCCTGCCTGCAGTCCCTGTGTAGATTTGTAGCCAATAGGAATCAGTCTTTATAAACTTTAAGTATACCCTCTTTATCTGTGCTATCATAGATTCTGTACCTTTTTCTCCATGTAAATATAGGACCAAGACATATTTTTTACCAAATGAGACCACTTTTATCTTTATTGAAAATCTATTGAGGCCTCTTCCCCCTCATCCCCTGATAATATTTCCAGGTGTCATAGGGAGCTCCCTAGTGGGCAGTAGTGTGTCCTGGCAACCAAAAATTCCACATGCTGCTACTAATACCTGGTGCAGCAAAATAAATAAATATTAAAAAAGAAAAGAGTGCCACTCTATAGCCTACTGCCTGGACATTTAATTTTTTGTGACTTTAGGAAAATTACTTAATTTCTCTGTACCTCCATTTTATAGTCATTGGTTAAATAGAGCTAATAATAGTAATAATTAAATGTGAAAAGACATGAGAAAAAGAAGTACCTGATGGGCAGTAACATTATCATTAGCCAGGGGACCTACAGACCTGACACACACTCCTCACTTTGAGTATATTCACAGATCTTGAATTGATGAACCATAATCTTCTGATTAGTGACAAAAATCTCTTCTTTAGCACTTTTCAACATACTGTAACTTTTCAAATTGGTGTCCTTCTTTTAAATTAACAGTGGACCAGCTGGCATGTGGTTTCCAGGCTAATCATCTAACTATACACTTTAATTTTCCATGTCTTCCATGTTTTGCATGATTCACTTATTGCCCTCAGTATCATTCGTAGGTTCATCACACATGACCATTCAACAATCACCATTTGCTTGTGAATTTTTTTTACTTTGGACGTAGTTTTTTTTTTAAGTTTATTTGTTTCCATTGGAATCAAACACTTTTTATTTGTATTTTCAACATGTGGAATTGCTTTTGTATTCAACAGCCATAATGAAGTTAATATTTATGGAGCACTCTGTGCACTGAAAAAATGAGATGGCCAAATGATAGTGAGCACCATTGACTATAAATACTTTGAAACAGTGAGTGTGCTTTTGTTTTATACTGAAACTTGATCAAGTAAAATTTTGCAAGTGGAAGAGTTTCTGTACTTGCTTTTTAGCTGATCTCTTTGCTGCACCAGTTTGCCTACTCACAGGTTATATACAGCAAGGTAATGTTTACACAGTATTTGTATCATATCACTTCTTTTAGCAGTAGCATACCTTGCCTTAGCTAGTATCTATAGAATTGAGTCACTAAATTCTTCTAATTTGGAATGTGCTCTTTACTCAGGAGAAGGCAATGGCACCCCACTCCAGTACTCTTGCCTGGAAAATCCCATGGGCGGAGAAGCCTGGTGGGCTGCCATTCATGGGGTCGCTAAGAGTCAGACTTGACTGAGCGACTTCACTGTCACTTTTCACTTTCCTGCATTGGAGAAGGAAATGGCAACCCACTCCAGTGTTCTTGCCTGGAGAATCCCAGGGACGGGGGAGCCTGGTGGGCTGCCGTCTGTGGGGTCGCACAGAGTCGGACACGACTGAAGTGACTTAGCAGCAGTACAGCAGCAGCAGCTCTTTACTCTGATTCTTCTCACTTCTGTTCAGTGAAAGAAACCCTTTGTTAACAGACAAACTTTACTTACATAAGGCCCCAAAGTGGGCCTTTGTTTCTGTTTAATAATACCCTATGCCTTATGACACATTGTTTATAAATACACACTATGTCATGTGGGACTATATTGTCTTGTATGCAAGGTCTTCCCAGGTGGCTTAGTGGTAAAGAATCCACCTGCCAATGCAGAAAAAGTGGGTTCCATCCCTGGGTCGAGAAAATCCCCTGGAGAAGGAAATGGCAGTGCACTCCAGTGTTCTTGCCTGGGAAATCCCATGGACAAAGGAGCCTGACAGGCTGCAGTTCATGGGATCTCAAAGAGTTGAACAGGACTGAGCAACTGAACAGAAATATGTCTTGTATGCTCTCATAACTATTTATATGTTTCTTAGATTCAGTTAATAAGCATAATTCATTTTTACAGAGCTTCAGTGTCCATGAGAACATTACTTTTCTTCATGTTCTTTTGTGCTTTTTGTATGTATCTCATGTACTTAAGGTGGCCAGTAAGCAAAGCTGATTTTTACTTGCATTTCAGCTTTGTGATTTGTTAAAACCAAAGGCACAAAAATTTCATATCATTTTTAGTCACAAAGCGCCAAAAACCCTTGTCAGTTTTGAAAAGAAACCCCATTCTTCATCTGTGGAACAGGAAATTGTATTTTTTCCCTTACAAGTAGAACTGTAAGTTTCTTTCCGGGTCTCTTTTTTTCAGGTCTTAAAAACCATAAAATATTTTGAAATCATCCTCTTCTCTCCCATGTGGCCTCTAAAATAGAGGTTGTTTGCACAGTTTTTGTTCTTTAAATGGTTACTTTAAAGATAATAGGTATAGTGAACAAATCTAATTTTGAAATCATGGTTACCTGCTTTTTCTGTGGGATTATAGAACTAGTATCAGAATAAGCATGAAGAAGTCTTGAGTGTTTTTCAGTTAGTTTTGCCCTGTTTCACAACTCTACAGTGAGATTTTGTATTTTAAACCAAGAAATTATCAAAATTTTATTAAGAATGCCATCAAAGAATCTCTGCCTATTTACTTTTAAGTTAATTCTCCTTTTCTTAATTGAGAACCTATACGATCAATTAAAAAGTGTATTCTTTAATTTAGCCCTTAATGCCTTTTAACCACTAGCATTGTAATAATGCTATTTTCTCTTTTTATTCCAAATGTCCAAATGGAATAGGCTTTAGGGGAGCTAATCAGATAACCAGAGGCTTCCCTGGCAGCTCAGACAGTAAAGAGTCTGCCTGTGATGCAGGACCTGGGTTCAATCCCTGGAGAAGAAAATGGCAACTCACTCCAGTATTCTTGCCTGGAAAATACCATGAACAGGGGACCCTGCTGGGCTACAGTCCGTGGGATCACAAAGAGTTGGACACGACTGAGCGACTAACACTTTCTAATCACTGCATTCTATGAAGAAGACGCTTTCAGAGTTGAAAGTTGCTAACTTTTTTGAATGAACATGAGGAACTCTTAATTTGGGAGCTTCTGTTTCTGAGTTATGGGAAATCTATCAAAAGCAGAGATATATATTATCATCACCCCAAATACTTGAATATTTGTTTATCTGAAGATACTGACTAAAGTAATTAAATGGATTTTTTCTTAAGGTATTTCTGTTCTGAGTACAAAAAATTGATACTGATTATTCAGTTCAGTTCAGTTGCTCAGTCATGTCCGACCCTTTGCGACCCCATGAATTGCAGCATACCAGGCCTCCCTGTCCATCAGCAACTCCCGGAGTTCACTCAGACTTATATCCATGGAGTCAGCAATGCCATCCAACCATCTCATCCTCTGTCGTCCCCTTCTCCTCCTGTCCCCAATCCCTCCCAGCATCCGGGTCTTTTCAAATGAGTCAGCTGTTCATATCAGGTGGCCAAAGTACTGGAGTTTCAGCTTCAGCATCATTCCTTCCAGTGAACAACCAGGACTGATTTCCTTTAGGATGGATTGGCATAGTCAATAAAGCAGAAATAGATCCTGCAGTCCAAAGGACTCTCAAGAGTCTTCTCCAACACCACAGTTCACAAGCATCAATTCTTAGGCACTCAGCTTTCTTTACGTCCAACTCTCACATCCATACATGACCACTGGAAAAACCATAGCCTTGACTAGACGGACCTTTGTTGGCAAAGTAATGTCTCTGTTCTTTAATATGCTATCTAGGTTGGTCATAACTGTCCTTCCAAGGAGCAAGCATGTTTTAATTTCATAGCTGCAATCACCATCTGCAGCACCCCACTCCAGTACTCTTGCCTGGAAAATCCCATGGACGGAGGAACCTGGAAGGCTGCAGTCCATGGGGTCGTTGAGGGTCGGACACGACTGAGTGACTTCGCTTTCACTTTTCACTTTCCTGCATTGGAGAAGGAAATGGCAACCCACTCCAGTGTTCTTGCCTGGAGAATCCCAGGGACAAGGGGAGGCTGATGGGCTGCCGTCTCAGGGGTCGCACAGAGTCGGACACGACTGAGGTGACTCAGCAGTAGCAGTAGCAGCAGTGGTTTTGGAGCCCAAAAAATGAAGTCTTTCACTGTTTCCCCATCTATTTCCCATGAAGTGATGGCACCAGATGCCATGATCTTAGCTTTCTGAATGTTGAGCTTTAAGCCAACTTTTTCACTCTTCTCTTTCACTTTCATCAAGAGGCTCTTTAGTTCCTCTTCACTTTCTGCCATAAGGGTGGTGTCATCTGCATATCTGAGGTTATTGATATTTCTCCCAGCAATCTTGATTCCAGCTTGTGCTTCTTCCAGCCCAGCGTTTCTCATGATGTACTCTGCATATACATTAAATAAGCAGAGTGACAGTATGCAGTCTTGACATATTCCTTCTCCTATTTGAAACCAGTCTGTTGTTCCACGTCCAGTTCTAACTGTTGCTTCCTGACCTGCAAATAGGTTTCTCAAGAGGCAGGTCAGGTGACCTGGTATTCCCATCTCTTTTGGAATTTTCCACAGTTTGTTGTGATCCACACAATCAAAGGCTTTAGCATAGTCAGTAATAGCCTTGACATATTTCTTTTCCTATTTGCAACCAGTCTGTTGTTCCATGTCCAGTTCTAACTGTTGCTTTCTGACCTGCATATAGGTTTCTCAAGAGGCAGGTCAAGTGGTCTGGTATTCCCATCTCTTTCAGAAGTTTCCACAGTTTATTGTGATCCACACAGTCAAAGGCTTATGGTTCTGACCAACAGGCTTTAAATCAGAGGTTCCCATAAACCCCTCCTCCAGTTCAATTAATTTGCTAGAATGGTTCACAGAATTACTGAGTTTTTATAGAAGCTTCATTTCATAGGGACAATGAACTGAATCATTGGCCATTGGCAGAGGTGGGGGGATGGGACTGAAATTTCCAGCCCCCTAATTACAGGGTTTCCACGTGGTGCTAGTGGTAAAAAATCCACCTGTCAATGCAAGAGACTTGGGTTTGATCCCTGGGTCAGGAAGATCTGCTGGAGAAGGGAATGGCAACCCATTCCAGTATTCTTGCAGGCCAAATCCCATGGACAGAGCAGCCTCATGGGCCATAGTCCATGGGATTGCAAAGGAATTGGACGCAGCTTAGTGACTAAAACAGTAACAATAAGCCACCTATTTGGCTCCTTTGGCAACCAGCTCCCATCCTTAAGTGCTTTACAAATTATTAACAAATTGCTTTCAGTAGTTAAGTCATGTCCGACTGTTTTGAGACCCCATGGACTGTAGCCTGCTAGGTTCCTCTGTCGGAGCAGGTTGTTATTTCTGACTCCAGGATATCTTCCTGAGCCAGGGATCTAACAGGAATCTTTTGAGTCTCTTGTATTGGCAGGTGGGTTCCTTATCATCTAAGCCACCAGGGAAGTCTATTAACATGATATAAGACACCATTATCATTTTCAACACTTAGAGAAATTCCTATGAGCCAGGAACTATGGACAAAGATTAAATATATATGAAAAATGTACTTTATCTGAATGGATCTGAATTCAGAGTTCCAAAGAATAGCAAGAAGAGATCTATTTCTTACAGACCACAATATCACATTTACCAAGAAATGTGCTCACATCATTCTTTTTTCCCTTTAAAGCAGTGAGATAAATTGGGTTGTTAGAAGTGAGGGTAAAGTTCAATGTAACATAAATTAGAAAGTAGGTCAAGTCCTACATCTGTGTCAGGAATAAAAAATGAGTCTAAGATTCAGAAAGGGAATATTCAGTAATTGACACAAAGAGAGAGCTCCCCAAAGTCAAAGTCATTTGTCAGTTGGTTATGGAATTCAGGCACTCTAATCAACAGCATTAACTCAAGGGATGGTAACTCCAGGCTGTTCACTGTAGAATTTATAAGGTATAAAAAATTTTAGAAGTAGAGGCTATAAGAGAAAAGAAGAGAGAGGAAGAGAGGGATACCAGTGGTCAGGCAGCATAGAATAAGAGGAAAATCACTGGATTTGAAATGGAGTTTCATTTTGGTTCAATACTTGTGACCAAGGGCTAGGCAGATGTGATGTCTGTTGTGACTCATGAGCCTGTCATTAAATGCAAGCATGAAATAAAGTATGTGGCATCTTGGAGAAGTATACTTTTTATAAATTTAATAATTCTTATGACTCACAAACTATTTCAATTTACAGTAGGATCAGTGATACATTTTAATTGTATTTTATTATAATAAAAATTACATTTCCTTTATCATCTTTTTCACATTAGAAAATTGTCACTAAATGAAAGTGAAGGACCTCAAAATACATAAAAAACATAAAAATACATTAAAAACTGTATAAATTTTGGTCCATTAAACATAAGGAGATTTAGCTGAGAATTTATGATGACCTGCTCCACATGCAAGGAAACTGATGTCTACAAAGGTTATGATGACTTTTTCTAGCATGGTTGGTAAAATATATGGTGAGTTTAACACATTGAAACATTAATTTTACATTCTTTGTGTTCTCATTTGTCTATGATCATTAGTCCTACCCACAGCAGAAAGAGATAGTATCTGACTCTAAGATTATTTATCGAAAGAATTCAGAAATAAAAGAAATCTTGTTAGCAAATGGAAAATACTATTAGAAATTTATAAAGGTTTCCTTTATGTACTAAGGCCCACTGGCTGGCATCAGTAAGATGCTACGTGGCACTATTTACAATAGCCAGGACAGGAAACAACCTAAATGCCCATCAGCAGAGGAATGGATAAAGAGGATGTTGTAGGTACATAAAATGGAATATTAATTAGTCATAAAAAGAAACAAAATTGTGCCATTTACAGAGACACAGATGAACCTAGAAACTGTCATACAGAGTGAAATAAGTTAGAGAAAAACAAATATTCTATAAATTGTTTATGTGTGGAATCTAGAAAAATGGTACAGATGAACTTCCTGGCAAGGCAGAAATAAAGGTACAGATGTAGAGGACAAACTTATGGATTCCAAAGAGAGAACAGAAGGATGGAGTGAATTGGGAAACTGGGATTAACATATAGACACTACTATTTGTTATTTTATATATATATATATATGTTAGTTATAACATTAATATGTTAGTATACACACTACTATATGTTAGTATAACATATAGATACTACTGTTTCTATAAAATAGATAACTAATAAGAACCTACTATATAGCACAGGGAAGTCTACTCAATGCTCTGTGGTGATCTAAATGGGAAGAAAATACAGAGAGAGGGGATATATGTATATGTAAAGCTGATTCACTTTGCTGTACAGCAGAAAGTAACAGCATTGTAAAGCAACTATACTACAATCAAAATTAATTTTAAAATTAAAAATAAAAGTTTTTAAAAAGATGCTATGAGGCTACTAACAAATAGACTGGCTAGGTAGACTATGGAGAACAATTTTAGCTCTAAGAATAGACCATACATTAGTCATTGATTTCTGAACCATTCCTACTGTTTCTATAAAATAGATAACTAATAAGAACCTACTATATAGCACAGGGAAGTCTACTCAATGCTCTGTGGTGATCTAAATGGGAAGAAAATACAGAGAGAGGGGATATATGTATATGTAAAGCTGATTCACTTTGCTGTACAGCAGAAAGTAACAGCATTGTAAAGCAACTATACTACAATCAAAATTAATTTTAAAATTAAAAATAAAAGTTTTTAAAAAGATGCTATGAGGCTACTAACAAATAGACTGGCTAGGTAGACTATGGAGAACAATTTTAGCTCTAAGAATAGACCATACATTAGTCATTGATTTCTGAACCATTCCTTACATGAAATATTGTTCTTTGAATATTAGAATATGCATCTTTTCATTTACAGTTGCCTCTGGGAAATATTTTTCCTTTATTCTTAGCCCAACCTTTGCACCTTGAAAACTCAGCATATGTCATTCCACAGATAAACCTTTACTAATGTAATTTTTTATTTATATATTAAGTCTCCATGTTACCATCAGCATAGTATGATGCTTTCTACACTACCTGAAAATTGAGGGTCATTAGTCTGTGTTTCACATGGACTGCATAAACAGCGCAGGACCTTATATAATTATGTTTTCCTAGCTTCTCACACAGTACCTACTAGACCAGTTATCCTCAATAAAGCAATGAAGTAAAAGGAAACAGCATGGAATTTATAATTGGAAGACCTGAATTTGAGTCCCAGTTCAGTTTACTTCTAGCTATTTCACTTTGGGGAAATCAATAACACTCTCCAATGAAGATAATAATAACTTTGTTATATGCTTTTTGAGAGGTAAATATGAGATTTTGAAAAGCTACTTTGTAAGCAAAAACACTCTACCCTAATATTACCATTATTATTCTACAAAAGGAAAGAGGTGTCATAACTCTGCCATCTCATTACACCAGACAAATGCTGTATCAAATGCCTTTCCATTTAAAAAGTATCAAATCCCTCTACAAATATGTTTCCCAACTAAAATTCTATTATGAAACTCAGAAATATCAAAACTCTTGATAAACAACACTGAGGGAGATGATCATGTTTGAATGTTTGAAGTCAAGTGTGGGGCAGGAGTGAGGTTAATCTGCCAATGAGTCACAGAAGGGGATATAGGGGACAAAAAAAGCATGAAGTAGATTTTGAATTTCGTTGTTGTTAGTCACTAAGTTATGTTCTACTCTTTGCAACCCTATGGACTATAGCCCTCCAGTCCATGGGATTTCCTAGGCAAGAATACTGAAGCTAGTTTCATTTCATTCTCCAGGTTATCTTCCCTACCTAGGGATCAAACCCACATTTCCTGTGTCTCCTGCATTTGCCAGGCAGATTCTTTACTGCTGAGCCACCAGGGAAGCCCATTAGAGCTTGATTTATCAATCTTTAAATAAATAATTAGAAAACATTCTTGATAAAATTTATGAGTAAAAATATTCCTATTCGGAAATCACAAATATAGATATTATCTAAAAGTTAACAATTACATGCAACTTGGTTTTGATGGTTTCTCTTATCAGTGGTTGTAGATTAAAAAATATCCATCAACTTTTGGAAAAGATAAACTAAATTATGATGTATGGATTTTCCTTCCTTTGAAATAAAATTTTGTCAGTCTCCATTTGTATGCTGAGAAGCCCTGAATAAAAGTGATTTGATATGTGTCCAGAATATCTGAATGTAACTCCCATGTAGAAGTGGAAAAAAAAAAAAAGAGGAATGACATTTATTTAATTTATGCAAAAGGCCAAGTCAGGATTTCTGCACTGGGATAGGAGCAAGGAGACCACTGTTCCTGCCCAAACCAACTAGAAAAGTCAGATAGAATAAATTTTTTTTAAGATTTAATGTGCCAGAGAACAACAGAATTGTGGGGGCTAGAGAGTAAAATTCTAGAGAGAGGAAAGCTTTTAGATGGTGAAATCCAAACATTCAGCTCTCACGCAGACATTATCTGATTCAGGGCATGGGCTGAGAGTCTGGGCTCCGCCTAGGTTGCAAGCTACTTCTGGGGTATAAAACAAGCACCAGAGATTGGAGCAGTCATGAAGAGCTGTTGTGTGCTCAGTTGTGTCCGACTCCCCATGTTCTGTAGCCTGTCAGTCTTCTCTGTTCATGGAATTTTCCAGGCAAGAATACTGGAACAGTTTGCCATTTCCTACTCCAGGGGATCTACCCCACCCAGGGTTGGAACCCACATCTCTTAAGTCTCCCGCATTGGCAAATGGGTTCTTTACCACTAGAGCCACCTCGGGAGTAACAGATTTAGAGATGTGTATGTTTTTAAACAGATGGCCAATTTCCCTTTAATACATGAGCTGAACTACATAGAATGGGAGACTAAAGAACTAAGCCCAATTCTCAGAAGAGCTGAGTGGAATTTTCCACAGTTTCCTGCTATTTAGAAAACAAATACTTGCAAGAGGCAGGAAACTTGAAAGCAAGAGGTGAGAACTGAAAACTCTTTTAGGACTGGTGAGCTGACACAGATGCGAACTTCCAACTTTTTTCCGGAGGCACAGCTATAATCTGAGAATACAGGTTTGACCTCTGAAAGAGGACCATTGCTGTAGACAGAGAAACCAGCAGAGCTTTTATGATTTACTCAGAATTGGAGTGATAAAATTGGAAACTTGGTGGGACTTTAATCACAGCTGGCCTTCTTCTCAAGACAGTTGTCAAGCTGTGATGTTGTGTGGGATGGGAGGCTAAAGAGCTAAGTTGAAACCCCCTGGAATTAGAGCAGAAATTCCTGGAGTTTTTCATTGCTGAGGAGACAGAGATTTACAAAGATCTCAGTGGAAAACCATGAGAGGCCATGCCCTAGGAACAGGCTCAAAAAGGAAGATGACTGAGTCTTACCACACTGCACCTCAGATTGGCCCAGAGAAGCCTTGATTAGATTAATGAACTGGTCTTCTGCTAACTATTTAGCAAATGAAATGGAAAACCTTTTTATGGTAGAAAAATAATTGGAATCATCTGCACATTTTTTTGCCCAAATATATGGCATTCAATAAAAAATTACTAAGCATGTGGAGACAGAATATAGGACCAAATGCTAAGACACAAAACAGACACTAGAGGTAAACCAGTCAGTAGTCCAGATACTGGAGTTAGCAGACAAGTTCTTTAAAAATAAATTGGATTAGAATGTTCTAGAAAACAGAGGAAAAGAGGGAAAATAGGAATATTGTACAACTTTAAGATGGAGTTGGAATACATATAAAAAGTCAAATGGACATTATGGAGCTGAAAAATAACAGTCTCTGAATTGGTGACTTTAATAGCAAGTTGAAAGTAACAGTAAGTTGTATCTGACTCTTTGAGACCCCATGGACTGTGGCCCACTAGGCTCCTCTGTCCATGGGATTCTCCAGGCAAGAATACTGGAGTGGGTGCCATTTCTTTCTCCAGGGCATCTTCCTGACCCAGAGTTTGAACCTGGGTCTCTTGCATTGTAGGCAGATTCTTTGACAACTGAGTCATCAGTGAAGTCTGAATATAATAGAAGACAGAACAGAGATCAGGAAAAACAGTGAAAAATATCCAAAGAGAAGCACAGAGAGATTAAAAAAAGTTTAAAATTTTACTAAAATTATTATATGCTGGACTGTGAAGAAAGCTTCACAAACTCAAATAATTAATAAAATTTAGTTATGATGTCTCCTCCCCAGTGGAATTAAGCCAGAAATAAATGACAAAAAGATAACTGGAACATTTCCAATTTTTAGAAATTAAACAACATGCTCCTAAGTAATTAGTAGATCAAAGAAGAAACTACATCTAAAATTAGAGAATATTTTGAATACAATTACAGCAAAGATACAACTTAGACAGTAACTCATGAGATTCAGCTAAAGTAGGACTCACGCAAATTTTTAATTTTATATGTATGTATTAGAAAACAAAGAAACGTACATTTTTTAAAAAGCAGGAAAATGAAATTAAATATGAGACAAGGAAAATAATAAAGTTAACTGTTCATTCAGTCGCTCAGTCATGTCCGACTCTTTGTGATCCCATGAATTGCAGCACGCCAGGCCTCGCTGTCTACCAAANACGAACAGAGATCATTCTGTCGTTTTTGAGATTGCATCCCAATACTGCATTTCAGACTATTTTGTTGTATTAAGAGATATATTAAGAAAGCAAAATGAACAAAGGCTAAAATATAGTCATTCTTGCCCAAATGCCATGTGTGTGTTCCTGGAAAATCTTCATATTCTGTGAAACTGAACACTAAACTAACAGGGCTTATGAGAAAGGTAGTTTTGGTACAGATTGCTTACCACTATGTAACTCTGTAAGTACAGCCCTAACAAATAAAATGTTAATCCAAATGCCAGGACAAATATCTCCTGATGGTTACACCTAGACTGGGTCCATACTTCACAGCCACATACTCTGAAGTTCAGACTTCCTCCTTGAAGATACATGCTTCTTCTAATGGAGACCAGTTTAATCAAAACTAAAAACATAATTCAGAGATACCCTTCATCAATTACGGTGTTCTGTTTTATTTTGATAGTGGGTAAAGGTGTTTACATCTCTTTCTGTATTTGTAGCCTCCCAAGATGGCTTAATAAAGAGGAAAGTCTAGCAGTTCTTTAAAACAGTAAAAGTAAGCACTTCTTGCAATAAAAAGTTACTTCCTAGGGGTTTTCTCCTGCTCCTGGTTACTTCACATCATTCACATGCTGGAATAACATGTTTCACAACTTGGCATTATACTGATGAGATTTCTCTGTTTGCCAGTTATATATAAACTAACTCTATTGAAGAAATAGTCAGAGAATAGCTAAAATAACTGTAAACAATAGAGATGATACGGATAGAAAAAAATGGAAGTAAAAGAAGATTAGGTTTGGTACATTGTAGATTGGAATATAGTCAAAAATCTAGAAAGACGTTTGAACTAGAGAACCATGTACAAATTTTGTTTAAAACAAACAAAAATTCATTCCCTAAAGCAATGTTTTGTGAATGTATATCCTAATTCATGTCAGATATCCAGTTAGTTATGGCATAATTTTACATTCTTTCCAGAACATGGTAGTGCCCAGCATATATTAAATGAACAATCACTGCCCTTTTTCACATTTAGCCTGGCCACTGCCTTAAATAATCATCTCAGTATGGCATTCCAGGCATTACTGCCAACCAGTCTGCTTTGATCTATCATGTGATGTTATGTATCAACAGGTTGCTGTAATCCAAACAGTGGGCTAATCTCCTTACCAAAATAGTTGTATTTATTTCTTGCAGCACTGTTATGTGGTAGGTAGTGTTTTAATCCCCATTTACAAGTGAGGAAGTAGATGCTAAAGTATTATCAAATTGATTGTGATAGTAAGTCACCTCAAATCTTTTATGTAAAAGGGTAAAATATAAAATGAACAGTAGTATAAATATCGCAAAATAAGAAAACAATGAGATTACAGTTGATGGTAGATACTTAAACTGACATGTTATGATAAGGTGGGAATGAGAAGTCATTATAAGATACTGAAAAATAATGGAAAAGTAGAAGATGCTGAAAGCCAGTTGGAAGATTGGGACAGACATAGAGGAGACAAAGCAGGCCTTTTAAGAGGTGACGAAGGCAGCCTCAGGTTGTGACTTTGAGATTTCTAGTTTTAGTTGCTGTGAGTTTTATTTCCTACACTTAAGAAATCACTGAGATTGCCTGTGATATTCTTAAATAAGTCTACTTCTTACTTGAATTAGGTAAAATGACTATTGTTTTTCCCAGATACGATATCTACGATAATAACAATTCAGAATTTAAAATAAAGAGAAGGATTTGAGAAACGCACAGTTCTGATGATATTGAATTTGTAATGTCCAGTGGACCTTTGATTATACAGAGTCTCTGGGTTAAAGATTTTTTAACTCGTCAACTATAGGTCGTAAGTGGAGATGTAGGCATGAATGAGATCTCCATAGAGAGAGAGAAGAGCATAAAACTTGGGAATGAACCATGACATCAGTATAGCAGGAGCTGGCTGAGGAAGAAGGATCCAGTCTGAGAACAGTCCCAGAAGAGTCTGAAGTAGGAGAACTAAAAGAGTCAAGGTAGTACAGGACCAAGAGGAAAAAGGTCACTGTCAGGTGGCCTAAAGAAATCAAGTACCATGGAGAGTGAGGGGACATTTGATTTGGTGGTGGCCTTTGCTTGCTAACACAGTTTTGATGGGGTTAAGGTAAGAATATGAAAATGTGATCTCAGTGGGTCAAAGAGACAATGCAAAGTGATGTAACAAAAAAATTTTACCAATGCATCCTGATAAGTATCAGAAATATAGTAGAAATATATTATGATGATGAAAGATGGGCATGATTTAGGGCTGAAGTAGGCCTTAGATATTATTCAAACAGCAACTGCTTATTTTACCCCATGAGGAAACCAAGTCTTTAAAAGGTTTAGTAGTTTATACTATGGCAAAGCCCATAGTGGCAGGTAGAGCAGATGGCACTTTAGTCTTCTGATTACAAACCTACCAGTATATATAGGCAAACTCTAAGCTCAAAGAGGAGGGGCATTTTCTTTTGATTTCTAATGTTTGTCGTATTCTTTGAGCATTTAAATGTGTTCTTCCTCATATATAGAAAGGGATAAATTGTGGTTGTGCTAGAGTATATTAATCTACATGTCTAGTGTATTATATGTATAAAGATGTTGGTAAAAAGCCACTGGCTGAATCTAAAACAAAATGCCAGACTCAGTCATGTTGCAAAATTTAATCAAAATATATATTCATAGCCAATTAAGAGAGAAAATTTAATTTTTGATCAGGTAGAATCACTAAATAATGTAATAGAAGTATTAAGTGAATTAGAATGTTAAATATTGAATACTGAAATAACTGCTCTTATTTATGAATGATGTGTCTATCCTTTGTCAGTTGTATGAAAATAAAATATTCACAGCAGTATTTTTGAGCATCCATGCCTGATCATAATTCTTTAGTTTTTGGTATAAGAGCACCACCTATGGGTTTCTCAGTTATTTGAGGGAAAACTTTTTTTTTTAAGCGTAATATAATAAAACAAAAATGTAATAAAATTCTTTCCTGTTTTACTCTACAACTAGTCTCTCTAGCTCAGTTTATTTAAAGGCTAGGAGTTATTTGCTTTATCATAGGTTATTCCCACCTGGTTTTTGGATGTGTCCCAGAACTGTTAGATCAGCTGATAAGTATTTGAGTACATACATGCCATTACAGTGTTATAATTGTAAGTTAAACACAGTTTAACGTAAAATTGTATTATTCTCTTTAATGTTAATGAATCTTTTAATGAAAATGAACAGTTTACAATATCCTGGGGGAGACATGATAATAGTTTTTGCTAGTTCGTTTGTATGTATCTTCATGAACTTAAAAATTTGTTCAACATACTGCTACAAAATGCTTTGGCAAGAAAGTGAAGAAAGGGAAAAGGGCTTATAAATGACTTAGAGCATCATTTCATTAATTGCTGAGATGATAACTCATTAGAACAAGGATGGAAACAAAATTCTGGCACTTCAGTATTCAGTCATTTCAGTTCAGTTGCTCAGTTGCGTCCCAACTGTTTGTGACCCCATGGATTGCAGCACGCCAGGCTTTGCTATCCATCACCAACTCCCAGAACTTGCTCCAGCTCAATGTCCATTGAGTCAGTGATGCCATCCAACCATATCTCATTCTCTGTCGTCCCCTTCTCCTCCCACCTTCAATCTTTCCCAGCATCAGGGTCTCTTCCAAGGAGTCAGTTCTTCACATCAAGTGGCCAAAGTATTAAGAGTTTCAGCATCAGTCCTTTCAATGAATATTTTGGACTGATTTCCTTTAGGATGGACTGGTTGGATCTCCTTGCAGTCCAAGGGACTCTCAAGAGTCCTGTCCAACACCACAGTTAAAAACCATCAATTCTTGGGTGCTCAGCTTTCTTTATAGTCCAACTCTCACAATCCATACATGGCTACTGAAAAAACCATAGCTTGACTAGACGGACCTTTGCTGGCAAAGTAATGTCTCTGCTTTTTAATATGCTACCTAGGTTGGTCATAACTTTCCTTCCAAAGAGTAAGCATCTTTTAATTTCATGGCTGCAGTCACCATCTGTGGTGATTTAGGAGCCCCCCAAAATAAAGTCTGTCACTGTTTCCATTGTTTCCCCATCTGTTTGCCATGAAGTGATGGGACCGGATGCCATGATCTTAGCTTTCTGAATGTTGAGTTTAAAGCCTGCTTTTTCACTCTCCTCTTTCACTTTCATCAAGAGGCTCTTTAGTTCTTCGCTTTCTGTCATTAGGGTGGTGTCATCTGCACATCTGAGGTTATTGATATTTCTCCAGGCAGTCTTGATTCCAGCTTGTGCTTCTTCCAGCCCAGCATTTCTGCATCTAAGTTAAATAAGCAGGGTGACAATATACTTGGAGCCTTGATGTACTCCTTTTCCTATTTGAAACCAGTCTGTTGTTCCATGTCCAGTTCTAACTGTTGCTTCTTGACCTGCACACAGATTTCTCAAGAGGCAGGTCAGGTGGTCTGGTATTCCCATCTCTTTCAGAATTTTCCACAGTTTCTTGTGATCCACACAGTCAAAGGGTTTGGCATAGTCAATAAAGCAGAAATAGATGTTTTTCTGGAACTCTCTTGCTTTTTTGATGATCCAGTAGATGTTGGCAATTTGATCTCTGGTTCCTCTGCCTTTTCTAAATCCAGCTTGAACATCAGGAAGTCACGGTTCACATACTGTTGAAGCCAGGCTTGGAGAATTTTGAGCATTACTTTCCTCACATGTGAGATGAGTGCAGTTGTGCAGTAGTTTGAACATTCTCTGGCATTGCCTTTCTTTGGAATTGGAATGAAAAGTAAGCTTTTTCAGTCCCGTGGCCACTGCTGAGTTTCCCAAATTTGCTGGCATATTGAGTGCAGCACTTTCACAGCATCATCTTTTAGGATTTGAAAAAGCTCAACTGGAATTCCATCGGCTCCACTAGCTTTGTCTGCAGTGATGCTCCTAAAGCCCACTTGACTTCACATTCCAGAATGTCTGGCTCTAGGTGAGTGATCACACCATCGTGATTATCTGGGTCATGAAGATCTTTTCTGTATAGTTCTGTGTATTCTTACCACCTCTTCTTAATTCCTTCTGCTTCTGTTAGGTCCATGCCATTTCTGTCGTTTATTGTGCCTGTCTTTGCATAAAATGTTCCCCTTGGTGTCTTTAATTTTCTTGAAGAGATCGGTAGTCTTTTCCATTCTATTGCTTTCCTCTATTTCATTGCATTGATCACTGAGGAAGCCTTTCTTATCTTTCCTCGCTATTCTTTGGAACTCTGCTTTCAAATGGGTATACCTTTCCTTTTTGGCTTTGCCTTTCACCTCTCTTCTTTTCTCAGCTGTTTTTAAGGCCTCCACAGACAACCATTTTGCCTTTTTGCATTTCTTTTTCTTGGGGATGATCTTGATCATTGCCTCCTGTACAGTGTCATGAACCTCCGTCCATAGTTCTTCAGGCACTCTGTCTATCAAATCTAATCCTTTAAATCTATTTCTCACTTTCAGTGTATAATCATAAGGGATTTGATTTAGGTCATACCTGGATGGTCTAGTGGTTTTTCCTGTTGCTGCTGCTAAGTCGCTTCAGTCCATGTCCGACTCTGCACGACCCCATAGGCGGCAGCCCACCAGGCTCCTCCGTCCCTGGGATTCCTCAGGCAAGAATACTGGAGTGGGTTGCCATTTCCTCCTTCAATGCGTGAAAGTGAAGTCGCTCAGTTGTATCCGACTCGGAGTGACCCCATGGACTGCAGCCTACCAGGCTCCTCCGTCCATGGGATATTCCTGGCAAGAGTACTGCAGTGGGGTGCCATTCAGTTTAGTCTGAATTTGGCAATAAAGAGTTCATGGTCTGAGCCACAATCAGCTCCCAGTTTTGTTTTTGCTGACTGTATAGAGCCTCTCCATCTTTGGCTGCAAAGAATATAATCAGTCTGATTTTGGTATTGACCATCTGGTGATGTCCATGTTTAGAATCTCTCTTGTTGTTGGAAGGTGTTTGCTATGACCAGTGTGTTCTCTTGGCTAAACTGTTATAGCCTTTGCCCTGCTTCATTTTGCACTCCAAAGCCAAATTTGCCTGTTACTCCAGATATCTCTTGACTTCCTGCTTTTGCATTCTAGTCCCCTATTATGAAAAGGACATCTTTTTTGGGTGTTAGTTCTAGAAGGTCTCGTAGGTCTTCATAGAACCGTTCAAATTCAGCTTCTTCAGCATTACTGGTTGGGGCATAGACTTGGATTACTGTGATATTGAATGGTTTGCCTTGCTTTATTGATACTTCAGTGTTAATAAGCCCCAAATAGAATCACATTTGGATAAATGTAGTCATTTTGTAAAATATCAAAGGTTTTTTTTTGGTAAGGGAAAAGCAAAACCAGAACCGTTCAAATTCAGCTTCTTCAGCATTACTGGTTGGGGCATAGACTTGGATTACTGTGATATTGAATGGTTTGCCTTGCTTTATTGATACTTCAGTGTTAATAAGCCCCAAATAGAATCACATTTGGATAAATGTAGTCATTTTGTAAAATATCAAAGGTTTTTTTTTGGTAAGGGAAAAGCAAAACCAAGTGGAAACTTTGTGTGTGGGCAATAAGATGTATGGTAGACTCAATGTATTATATACCTGTATTTTCATGCCATGAATCTCTGTGTTTGAAAAGTGATTAAAAACAAGATCCCTTTGGCAGTATACCCTAATTTCAAACTAGATGCATTTTAGGCATGATACTGCAGAGGTTTAAAACCTTGCTTGCATGTTTTCTGCAGGGAATGGCTAATTCTGTTGAAATAAGTATTGACTCTCTGAGCAATATAGTTTGCCATATGTTGACCATTATGGATAAAAACTTTGCAAAATTACTCCCTAGCAAGCATACTTAACCTAAATTGAACAGACCATAACCTCTATTACATAGACACAGCAAAAAATGGTCATTTTGGCAGCTACTTTCCCCACTTGTAATTTGCTCCTTTTTTTCTGCTCTTACTTTAAAATTAGATAGTCTGGTCTGTCAGAGTTGTATCAAATAAGAGATTCAAGATTTTAAAATTTTTTGAAGGTTTAAACATTCATTGTATTTTTTTTTTTTTTTTTTAGCCTGTGACTCTTGAGGGAGACTAAATTCTGGGATTATTAGCTGAATTCTGGATTGTTAAAATGTGAACTGTGAGAGTTCAGGATAATGAAGGGAGAATCAGTTCAGTTCAGTCTCTCAGTCATGTCCAGTACTTTGCAACCCCGTGGACTGCAGCACGCCAGGCTTCCTTGTCCATCATTAACTCCTGGAGCTTGCTCAAACTCATGTCCCTCACGTCAGTGATGCCATCCAACCATCTCATCCTCTGTCGTCCTCTTCTCTCCTGCCTTCAATCTTCGCCAGCATCAGGGTCTTTTCCAACGAGTCAGTTCTTTGCATCAGGTGGCCAAAGTATTGGAGTTTCAACTTCAGCATCAGTACTTCCAATGAATATTCAACTGATTTCCTTTAGGATGGACTAGTTGGATCTCCTTGCAGTCCAACGGACTCTCAACAGTCTTCTCCAACACCACAGTTCAAAAGCATCAATTCTTAGGCACTCAGCTTTCTTTAAAGTCCAACTCTCACAATCCATACATGGCTACTGGAAAAACCATAGCCTTGACTAGACGAACCTTTGTTGGCAAAGTAATGTCTCTGCTTTTGAATATTCTATCTAGGTTGGTCAAAACTTTTCTTCCCAGGAGTAAGCATCTTTCAATTTCACAGCTGCAGTCACCATCTGCAGTGATTTTGGAGCCCCCCAAAATAAAATATGTCACTGTTTCCATTGTTTCCCCATCTATTTGCCATGAAGTGATGGGACTTGATGCCATGATCTTAGTTTTCTGAATGTTGAGTTTTAAGCCAACTTTTTCACTCTTCTCTTTCACTTTCATCAAGAGGCTCTTTAGTTCTTCTTCGCTTTCTTCCGTAAGTGTGGTGTCATCTGCCTATCTGTGGTTATTGATATTTCTCCCAGCAATCTTTATTCCAGTTGTTTTTCATCCAGCCCAGCATTTTGTATGATGTACTCTCCATATAAGTTAAATAAGCAGGGTGACAGTATAATGCAGGCAAAGTGCTGGTAGTAGTTTGAATTTATTCTTTGTTTCTTCTAAGATATTTAGATATCTAACCACATAATGATAACTTTAATCACTGCCTGTTTCAAGCCTTTATTTTTAAAATAATTTAAGAATCATTTATGACTTTGTAATAAAGTTTGGAAGTGTTCCTAGAATGAATTAAAGAACTTGAATTAAAGAAACATTTGAAGTAATGTTTTGCTGCTCTTATCTAATCACCTACCCACTTCTTAACAACTCAGCATCTTACTGTTGTGTTTATATGTGCTTTCCTTTAATTATTTTGTTCAGAAGACTATATGATTTTTTTTAAGTATTCAAAAAGTAGTTCAGTAAAGTTGATTTTTAGGTAGTTATAATAAATAAATTTAAAAGATGAATCTTGGGAAAAAGATAGATGGGTGAATGTACCCATTGATCTCCATGGCTAAAGCTAGCAGTCTTGACTCTTAAATTGTATTCAGAGATCCAAATTGAAAACTTCCACACCTCCCCAAGACTTTATACTTAATTACGATAAGATAATTTGACTAAAAGGAAAGAAAACAATCTAATTAGAATAATGAAAGTTTTTAAGGTTGGCCAACCGTATTTATTGTATATGATTTGACATCTGACATGTTTCTTTTTAATAAGTACAGATTTACTTAATGCTTTATTTAAAATACAACAGTTTTCTAAGATTGCTTTGATTATCTTCCAGCCTGTGGAGAAACTCCAGAACAGATTCGAGCACCAAGTGGGATAATCACGAGCCCAGGCTGGCCTTCCGAATATCCTGCCAGAATCAACTGTAGCTGGTTCATAAGGGCAAACCCAGGGGAAATCATTACTATAAGGTAATTCTGATACCTCCTTGTATTATTGTATGATATTTTAATACAAAATATAAATCCACTTTCCAAGTATCATCACTCAACATGCAGTAGTATAAAAGATGATTTTTAGAAAATACATTGTATTTATCATTACCATCTTGAGGGGAGGAATAACGGCCCATTCTTACCCTTCTATGAGGGCATGTGTTTTGAATATTTTCTAATGGTGACAATGAATTTTTACTGAGCCATCCATATTCTTCTAGGCAATTTTTTAACAAAAGCAAAACATCTGCAGAATAGTTTATTAGAATCAAGAGTGTAATCTTTGGCAATAAGACAAATAAACAGACTTATTAATTCACTTGGAGATCTAGCCCATAATCTTGGTCTTGAGAGTAGAGTCCTCTACCTTAATGAATTAAAACATAATTGTAGACTGTGCCTGTGTATATGTTATGTGTCTATAAAACTTGAAGTAAGCTGATGATGGATAAATACTGTGTCTAGAAAAAGCTCATTTTTCGTAACAGTGAGACAATAGATCATTTGTTAAGAATAAAAAATGAAATATAATCCTAGGGAAAATAACCATAAATTTAAAATCCTAAGACTAAATAAGATATAAATAAGGAAGATTAAGAATATTTTAAAGATGTTTAAAATTGTAGAGAAAAACTGTGGGAATAAGATACTAAGGAGGAAATACCCAGTAGAACCAGTTATTGCTTGCTTAAGGAAATTATATTGGGGTTGTTAGAGGAAAAAATTTGCCTGAAGGGGAGAAAAAAGTGTACCTAAACAGAGAACTATAACACAATTAAGAATACCATTTCTATCACAGAGATATTACAAAGGCATCTTTGACATTCTTTCATTATTTACATTTTTATGGATAAGAATCACGGAACGTTAGATTTAAAAGAGACCTCGTAGATCATAGACACATATCCCTTCATTTTTACATTTTCAAAAAAGTGGGATTCTAAATTAAGCCTATGTTTGAACATTTCCATCTTCCTTTTTTATACTTATTAACTAACGAGAGGACCTGTCACTTGAGGAACACAGTTGTTGTCTGTTCCCCTTTTTCTGCGGAAGCCATGGAACAGCAACATCTGGTATGTTTTCCTCTCGCCCTGAGCTGTATCTTCTGGAACACTGAAGCTGAGCATCTGTGGAAGCAGTAACACTCCTCTGTGAGAAGTATGGTTCCCTTGCCTGACGCATGGGTAGGATGTGCCATGAAAGTTGTTACCCTTCTGCAACTGTACCAGCATTGGAATCTGAACAATATGTCTGTTTTCTGCTACTTACAATATGACTTAAGTACAAATGTGTTTCCCAAGTAACATTTTACCATAGGGGTTCCAAATATTTTTTAAACATGAAACTAGCATTTTTAGAGATTTTTCTTCTTTTAACCTAAAATTTCAACCCCAAATTAAATTTGCAGCCTACCAGCTCAGTTATGTAAAACTTGGCAATTCTTGCCAGCACAGAGGAGATGACATGGAATACTGCCATCTGGTTCTGATCATGTGTTGGATCCTTGAGATGTCACAAAGCTACACTAAAAATCAAGCACAGTATTGAAATGCAGAGTATTAGAGGTGAGCCCAACACACCTAAAGGAAGATTTCCTAAATTCTGAACCGAGTTAACAAATTTGCATTTACATAGCCAGTCTCATAAAATAAGAAAGTAATTTTAGTAACTGTCCTAGTTCTTACTGAAACCATTCATTTCAGTTCAGTTCAATCACTCAGTTGTGTCCGACTCTTTGCAACCCCATGAATCGCAGCACACCAACCCTAACCCTAACCCTGTCCATCACCAACTCCCGGAGTTCACTCAGACTCACGTCCACTGAGTCCGTGATGCCATCCAGCCATCTCATCCTCGGTCGTCCACTTCTCCTCCTGCCCCCAATCCCTCCCAGCATCAGAGTTTTTTCCAATGAGTCAACTCTTCGCATGAGGTGGCCAAAGTACTGGAGCTTCAGCTTCAGCATCATTCCTTCCAAAGAAATCCCAGGGTTGATCTCCTTCAGAATGGACTGGTTGGATCTCCTTGCAGTCCAAGGGACTCTCAAGAGTCTTCTCCAACACCACAGTTCAAAAGCATCAGTTCTTCGGCGCTCAGCCTTCTTCACAGTCAATTCTCACATCCATACATGACCACAGGAAAAACCATAGCCTTGACTAGACGGACCTTAGTCGGCAAAGTAGTGTCTCTGCTTTTGAATATGCTATCTAGGTTGGTCATAACTTTTCTTCCAAGGAATAAGCGTCTTTGAATTTCATGGCCTTAGTCACCATCTGCAGTGATTTTGGAGCCCCAAAAAATAAGTCTGACACTGTTTCTACTGATTCCCCATCTATTTACCATGAAGTAATAACAAACTTTTAAAAGTTGACATACTGACATAATATGCAAAGAAAGTCAAGTTGCACTTGTGAATATTGGTGTAATATTTTTAAAAAATTGTTCAAAAGAAATTTATACCATGATCAAATGCAGTTCATTTAAACACACAAATTAGTCAATATTAGGAAACATTAAATTCATTTACCATATTAAGTCAGAGAAAAGGTGTATGATTATCTAGACACAGGTTTTAAAACTTTTTGGTAAAATGAAAATCAACATGCATTCCTGAGTTTAATTACAATATAGATAAAAGAAACTAAAATTACATGCTATAAACAAATAATACTTAGAACTCTCCTTGTAAAACTGGTTAAACTATTTAACCAGTTTATAAGCGTTTTTATCCTTTCCCTAGAAATCTGCTAAAATTCACAAAGGCCACCTTATCCTCTGTCTACCTTATCCTCTGTCCACCTTATCCACAGAGGATTGGATTCTGGTTCCCTGCTTGAAGCCAAGGACTAGGGTCAGGATATTTTGCTTAAGAAAGGAGGCTGAAGAAGACTTCTACTAACCACTGCTTGAACTCTCATGGAGCTGAGAGCTTAGAAAGATAGGATGACATACCATAATAAATGGGAATTTTACTAAGTCCCTTACTGATTCTGTGACATGATTGTAATACTGCTCTGAATTGCCACGTTAGGGCTGGTTTTAGAAAGGAGACCTAAATGGAGGAAGTTACAGAGCAGATGCTGTGGGGGAATATAGGGAGAAAAAAATTAAAAACACCAAAAATCCTCCTCAAAGCTTGCAACCCCAAAATTTCTAGAATGTATGAAAAAATTTAATATTAACCAAAACAGCCAACAAAATCAAACTGTTGGTCACTCAGTCGTGTCCGACTCTTTGTGACCCTATGAACTATAGCCCGCCAGGCTGCTCTATCCGTGAAATTCTCCAGGCAAGAATACTGGCATGGGTAGCCATTCCCTTCTCACAGGGATTGAGCCTGCATCTCCTGCATTGTGGCAGATTCTTTGCCATCTCAGCCACCAGGGAAGCAAGTTGGAACACAGATTTACTCAGACGTTATGCACTTAATATACTGGAGTTTTTTTTTTCTTAACCTTCTTTATGTCATGAGCACTTTGGTAGTTTGGTGAAACCTATTAATCTATTCCCAGAATATTTTTAAATGTATATATAGAATAAAACACATAGCATTACAGAAGAAACCAGTTATTCCTGAAACACAGCTATCAGGTATTTTTACAAATACATATATGTTTACTAACAATGAGTGAGCAAGCCATGCTTTTAACAGTTACTATAATTTCAGAGTGGTTTTGAGTGTAAGTAGTTACTTTAGATATCTACTAAAACTGAAATATAATATGAAATTTTCTATGATTTCTACTGGTGACAGTGTGAGAAGCATTATAAAAACTATTCATAGTATGTTTATTTTCATAAGTGAAGCAATGTTAATGAAATGTTAAATTTCAGTTACAGATGGGTGAAAATAAAATTGTCGATTTTTCTACAGAATTTGAGAATTTGAAAGGGGATTAGAAACACTGAATACTTGTAGTTGGACTTTATTGGACCAAAGCGTCCCTGGTGGCTCAGTGGTAAAGAATCCACCTACCAATGCAGGAGACGTGGGTTTGATCCCTGGATCAGAAAGATCTTCTGGAGAAGGGACTGGTAACCTGTTCCAGTATTCTTGCCTGGGAAATCCCATGGACAGAGAAGCCTGGCAGACTATAGTCCATGGAGTTGTAAAAGAATGGGACATGATTAGCAGCTAAACAACAACAACAAAGCCAAAGCAGACGGAAAGAAACTTTTTTAAAAAAAACCTATTAATATAGGAAAATACAAGAAAAGAGAAAAATGAGAAAACCCTATCCCTACCCCAAGTAGAATTAAAAAAAAAAAAATCTCACTTAACATTTAGAAGATAGACTATCCAGTCAGGTTTATTGTTCAGTTAACTGGTATGATCCTTCTCTGATGGGCTTTAGGAACATACCTAAGAGTACCAATACAGAAAATCTAAATGATGAAGCTAGGAAAGGATAAGCTATGAAATACTGATCAGAAGAGAGCTAGTGTAGGAGGGTTAATCAGTTGTAATTGACTTCAAAACAAAATATTAATAACAAATGGAAGATATAATCGTGGGTAGATGTTCTGTACCTAATAACGCAGCCTGAAACCAAGCAAAAGCAAACTGTAGGGAATTACCAAGCAAATCTGACCAAGTTTTACTAGTCCACAATTACAGTGGAAGTTTGTAAACATATTTATCTGAATTTAAACAAGAAAACAGTAAGCAAAAATAGAGAAATTTTGATACTAATCCAGTAGACACATATCACGTATATGTGTGATTTTTATACCTATCTCAGTGGATAGAGAATGCACATTCCTTTTAATGACATGTACAACATTTATTTTAAAATTTATTATACATTAAATAACAAAGGAATTCTCAATGTATTTCCAGACTACATCATTCAGATTGTGTTCTCTGACCATAACACAATTAAATTGGAAAACAACAATTAAAAAGCCCATATGTTCAGAAACATATTCCTAAATAACAACTGCACCAAAGATGGAAGGCACAGTGGAACTCAAAATATTTTTAAGTAGCCGTAATGAAAATATTAGACATTAAAACTGTTGAACTGCATTGAAACGGCAGTTAGTGAAAAATTCACAACTTTAATGCATTGAATTAAAAATAAATGCATGGAAAGTAAAGTGGAAAAATATATTAGCTCAGCATTTTCTCAAGAGTTAGAATAAAAACTACAGGGTAATCTTTATTTACCAGAAATAATTAAACAGAAAAAATGAATTAAAATTAAACAGAAAAAAAACTTTATTTATCAGAAAATAATTAAACAGAAAAAAACAACAACTGGTTTTCTGAAAAACTGAGGGAAAATAAACAAAGACAGATCTCAAGGCAAGAGTGAAGGAAAAAAAAGATACAAAAATAAGAACAAAAATGTCTATAAATACAACAATAGAGATTTTAAAAGTCACAAAGGAATATCGTGAATGGTTTAAATTTATACTTTCATAAATTAGATAAATCATTTTCTGAATGTGTGTTAACTGATTCAAGAAGAATTAGAAAACTAACTAATGCAATACCATTAAAGAAATTAAATCAACAGTCAAGATTCTACACCCAGATAATTTTACAGGCAATACCAAATGAATAGAGAAAGAAAAGTTCTTAACTTGATAAAAGGTAATCTGTTCAAAAATTTTAAAAATCAAACTTAATATTGAAGTTAATTTAACACAAAGGACCAAAACAAGGTTACATACGTTACATACTGTCACTGCTTGTACTTGAACCCTCAATCAATACAACACTCCAACAAATAGAAATTAGTGATATAAAAAAAATGAAAATACTTAAAACTCTTATTTGCCAGTATTACACTTACCTACAAAGAAAACCCAAACAAATTTAAAGACCATAGATACGAAAATTTAAACAGTTGTGTGAAAGTACTATGTAAAGCTTTGCCGTGATAAATTTTACTTTTAAGGGCAAATGACTTCTAAGAAAATTTAAATTATCAAAATTGACTTATTGAAAGTTTAGGAAAAGCTGATTAAACCAAAAAGCATGAAGAAATGGAAAATCTCTACCCTAAGTCATCTGTACTGTGAAGAAGCACAAGGCGCAGATTTGTAAACAGTCTGTTACATAAACTATTACAAAGCATAAAAAAAAGAAAACTGAAAACTTTCTACTTATAAAGGTGTTTTAAGCACCCTAAATGAATATTGGAAAACCAAATCCTCATAGTGTATACATGAAGAGACAACTACTGATTATTCTTTTGTTCTGGGTCAGGTCCCTGATTTCATGAATCTTAAACATTTTAGTTGATTAAAAGTTGGGAGTTTCCTGGTGGCTTAGTGGTTAGAATTCCAGGCTTTCCCTGCCATGACCCAGGTTCAATCCCTGGTCAGGGAACTGAGATTCCACAAGCCAGCATAAACATTAGGGGTACATATATCTTTTCTAATTAATGTTTTGTTTTCTTCCATAAATATCTAGGAGTAGAATTGCTGGATCATATGGTAGTTCTATTTTTAGTTTTCTGAGGAACCTCCATACTGTTTTCCATGTGGTTCCACCAACAGTGCACAAAGGTGGTTCCCTTTTTTACACATCCTGACCAACACGGCTTTGACAATAATCACTTTGACAGATGTGAGGCAGTATCTTATTGTGGTTTTGTGTTTCATTTCCCTGATGATTAGAAATGTTGAGCATCTTTTCATATGCCTGTTGGCCATCTGTATGTCTCCTTTGGAAAAATGTCTGTTCAGATCCTGTGCCCATACTTTAATTGGGTTGTTTTTTTGATACTGAGTTGTATGAGTTCTTTGTGTATTTTGGATAATTAACCCCTTATTGGACATGTCATTTGCAAATATCTTCTCCCATTCAGCACAGCTACTGTGGAAAACAGCACATAAATTCCTCAAAAACTGAAAAATAGAACTACCACACGACCCTGCAGTTCCACTCTTCATACCCAAAGAAAATGAAAAAAAAAAATTGAAAAGATAAATGCATCCCAGTGTTCATAGCAACATTATTTATAGTAGGCAAGACATGAAATATAGATAAATGGATTAAAATGATGTGGGGGTGTGTGAATATAGTGAAGTCGCTCAGTCGTGTCCGGACATGAAATATAGATAAATGGATAAAAATGATGTGGGGGTGTGTGAATATAGTGAAGTCGCTCAGTCGTGTCCGACTCTTTGTGACCCCATGGACTGTAGCCTACCAGGCTCCTCTGTCCATGGGATTTTCCAGGCAATAGTCCTGGAGTGGATTGCCATTCCTTCTCCAGGCGATCTTCCCAACCCAAGCATCAAACCCCGGTCTCCCACGTTGTAGACAGATGCTTTACCGTCTGCGCCACCAGGGGGTGTGTGTATGGTGATGGAATATTTCTCAGCCATAAAAAAGAATGAAATTTTGCCATTTCCAACAGTGTGGATAGCTTAGTGAAATAAGTCAGACAGAGAAAGACAAATACTATATATTTTTAGCTTATGTGGAATCTGAAAAATAAAACACATTAGTGAATATAACAAAACAGAAACAGACTCAGAAATACAGAGCACAAACTAGTGGTTACCAGTGGAGAGGGATAAGATAAGTGGAGGACTATTGAGATACAAACTACTATGTATAAAATTAAAAAGTTATAAGGATGTAATGTACAGCACAGAAGAGTACAGCTAATATGTAATAATAATTTTATATGGAGGATAAGCTATAAAAATATCAAGTTACTGTGTTGTATCCTTGAAACTAATATAATGTTGTAAGTCAACCATACTTCAAAAAAAACCTGTCTCATTAACAGATACCATTAAGAAAGTGATAAAGCAACCCATGGATAGAGAAAATATTAGCAATACACATATCTAATAAAGTACTTGGATCCAGAATGTACAAAGAATTTTTATAGCTCAAATTTTTTTTAAAAGGACAGGAGACTTGAACAAACACTTCAGAGAAGATATAAGAATGTCCAATAAGCACATGAAAATATGTTCAGCATCATTGGTCTTTCAGGAAATGCACATAAAACAACCATGAGAGATGCCATTTCATGCCCAGTAATGGCTGAAATTCAAAATACTTTTAGCACCAACTAAAGTTAGCATCAAATTTAGCACCAGAGGTAGCACCGACTACTGGAGAGTATGGGTGTAAGTGGTTGTACATATATCTCTTGTGTAACCTACATGCCTCAAAAAGATATGTTTAAAAGTGAAAGTGATAGTTGATCAGTTATATCTAACTCTTCATGACGCCATGGACTGTAGCCCGCCAGGCTCCTCTGTCCATGAATTCTCCAGGTAAGAATACTGGAGTGAGTAGCCATTGCCTTCTCTAGGGAATCTTCCCAACCCAGGGATCGAAACTGAGTCTCCTGCATTGTAGGCAGATTGTTTACTGTCCAAGCCACCAGGGAACCCCCACATGTTTATAAAGAGCTCTTGAATAAGAATACATTTCAGAGTACTAAGGATATAACAGTGCGATTCACAGGAAAAGAAATAGAAATATCTAATAAACATAGGAAAAGTGTTTCAATCTCAGTAAATAAGGAAATGGAGACTAGAACAATGATAAATTTATTTTATGTACCTAATTAGCAACAAATCTTTGGAAATAAATGTTTCCTTTTGCCAGAGTTGTAGGGTATAAGGTACTTTTTCACGCACATTCAGTGGAATTGTGAGTTGGTATAAACATTTTCTCAGTGCCACCATCAACTTTAAAGTGGAATTGCATGCTTGAATCTAACAGTTCTACTTTTAGAAAAAGCTGTCCTACAGAAATAGTTGCTTATGTGTGTATGGAGAGAACATGTATAAGAATTCCTTAAAGCATTGTTCATAATAGTGAAGAACTGGAAGCAGTCAAAGTATCAGCCTTTGTTCTAGTTATTCAGAATATTTAAAGAGGAAATAGCCTGGTGTAATAATCCTCGGATAATTAACTTTCTCATCACTTGGCTTAAGGCAAAGGCAAGGAATCTCACTTTTTGGCTAATTTTTTATGTACTTCTTATTTGACTGTTTTGTCCTTTGTGTACATGCTCGGTTCCTCAGCCATGTCTGACTTTTTGTGACCCCGTGGACTATAGCCCATCAGGCTCCTCTGTCCATTCTTTCCAGGCAAGAATAGTGGAATGGGTTGCCATTTCCTCCTCCAGAGGATCTTCCCAACCCAGAAATCAAACCCATGTCTCCAGCATCTCCAGCATTGGCAGGTGGATTCTTTACCACAGAGCCACTTGGGAAGTCCTTTCTGTCCTTTATTTGTGCCCATGTTTTACAAACTATAAGATAACATTTGGCTATAATCATTTATGTAGAAAAGTATTCCCAAACTCAGGGACTTGTCACTGAAGTTTTTTGTTTGTTCATTTTTAACTTCTTTTCTTGGCTCAGGTTTGTGCTATTTGCGCTCCTGAAAATGTAAGCTATAAACTTTTCATTATGCAAGCAGATGAACCAGTCTAATCTAAGGGAAGGCTGACTTCCTCTGTGTCCTTCAGTTGATTGAATTATGGAGTGGTGTTTCTGGTCCAAACAGAGAACAATTTAGAGTATTAAAAATTAGAAGTGGTCCTTCCCAAAGACATACAGGGAGAAGAAAAAGGTGCTGTGCCAACTATCTCCTGTTTTTTTTAGCATTATTTTGGAACTTTGTGTTACTTTTGAAGAAGTATTATTCTGGAATCTAGGAAAGAGATAGAAATATTAGGAACACAGAAGTATTATTGTTATTATTTTTTGATGATACAGTTGTATTCTAAGAAGGGCCAGGATAATCAGTGAATATTTAGAGGCCTATGATAAAGTTCTTGGTTATTTTGACTTTTTTTTATGAAATTTTTTTTCCAAAATTTCCTTTCAACAGCCTTTTCTGACTTTTTATTTGTAGTTTTCAGGATTTTGATATTCAAGGGTCCAGAAGATGCAGTTTGGACTGGTTGACGATAGAAACGTACAAGAATATTGAAAGCTACAGAGCCTGTGGTTCCACAATCCCACCGCCGTACATTTCTTCCCAAGACCACGTCTGGATCAGGTTCCATTCCGATGACAGTATCTCTAGGAAGGGTTTCAGGCTGGCATACTTTTCAGGTGTGTTTTTATATAAGAAGAAAGGTTTGAAACAGAATTCTGTCATATTAACTCCTCAGTCACTTCAGGACTTGCCTTCTAAACAGCGTCCATCTTACCGTGACTAAAGAGCAAGACGGCTGAGACGGAGGAATTCGAGGTGAAAGGTTCAGGTGCCCCAGAGTTAGGGCTCCAAAAGGCATTCTGTATAATCCTAATAAAATGGTTAATTTTACACACTAAAGTCAGTCTTTTAAATATTTTGAATATATTTATTTTAAAAGGAACTTTTTCCCCCTCAAGTGTTCACCCGTATCCTGCATGTTACTTCAGACTGTATTTTTGTGTGTGTTACCATTATCTTTATACCTTCAAAGAAAAGACACAATCAATTTTACTTTCATAGTTTGTAGTATCAGAAGTCTTCTTTTGCTAGTTCTTAAACTTTATCCAAATAGTGTGACCAGATCATAAAAATATGAAGAACTCAGAGCATTAGAGTCCCGTAAATTTTTGCTGAAAATAATTTTATGTTTTTCTGAAATTAACATGGTCACCTTTAGCAACATATGCTAATTTTTCTCTTTTTTATTAAAAGCACATCTTTGTAATAATTACTTAGATTCTGAAGCATTTTCTGTCACCTTTTTTGCCAGTAAATAAGTTATTCTGACATCATCAGTGTGGACTATAGCATGCTAATGTTTAGTTTTCTTTCCCTATCTCATTCTTGATATATATTTAGGATAGCCTACTAAACAATTAGAATTCTATGAACATTTCAGTTCTTTTCTCTTTCCTTCCCCCTAATCTTGAGTCTAGATAATGGACTTGTAAGATATTGCGCATATATACATAAATATATATAAATAACTAGAAAAGAATATTAAAATGGATTGATTTGAAAAAGGTGATTGTTATGGAGGAGTTTTTCTTCATTTCAAAATGTTTATTCAGTAGTGTATTTAAAATTCTTAGGCAGTATATCCTACTAGCTCATATATCTTACATCACTTTACTAAATGTTCTGTAGCAAAGCAGCTTCTGCAAAAACAGAATTGGTCCTTTATCTTTAGATCAGCTGTAGATCTCTTCATGGAACAAACCATAAGTATTATTTAATTAAAGTTTTGAGTAATCAGTAAGCCAGTATTAATTAAATCTTTTGCTTAAGCCCAGCTATCACCTGAGCTAATTAACATTTACAATAAAAATACCACTTGCTGTTACATATCCTTTAAAGAATATGTTTTTTTTCCCCTTCTTACCTCTCCATTCCCTCCTCTCACTGACCTCCCAGGGAAATCTGAAGAACCAAACTGTGCTTGTGACCAGTTTCGCTGTGGAAATGGAAAGTGCATACCAGCAGCCTGGAAATGCAACAACATGGATGAATGTGGAGACAGTTCTGATGAAGAGATCTGTGCCAGAGAAGTGAATCCTCCAACATCTGCCTCCTTCCAGCCCTGTGCTTACAACCAGTTCCAGTGTCTATCTCGGTTTACCAAAGTCTACACCTGCCTTCCCGAGTCTTTAAAATGCGATGGCAACATTGACTGCCTTGACCTCGGAGATGAGATCGACTGTGATGTTCCCACTTGTGGGCAGTGGTTAAAATATTTCTATGGTACTTTTAATTCTCCCAATTATCCAGACTTTTATCCTCCCGGAAGCAATTGCACCTGGTTAATAGACACTGGTGATCACCGCAAAGTCATCTTACGCTTCACAGACTTTAAACTTGATGGTACTGGTTATGGTGATTATGTCAAAATATACGATGGATTAGAGGAGAATCCGCACAAGCTTCTGCGTGTGTTGACCGCTTTTGATTCTCATGCACCTCTCACTGTCGTGTCTTCTTCTGGACAGATAAGGGTCCACTTCTGCGCTGATAAGGTCAACGCGGCCAGGGGCTTTAATGCTACTTACCAGGTAGATGGCTTCTGTCTGCCGTGGGAGATCCCCTGCGGAGGGAACTGGGGCTGCTACACCGAGCAGCAGCGCTGTGATGGCTACTGGCATTGCCCAAACGGGAGGGACGAGATCAACTGTACCGTATGCCAGAAGGAGGAGTTCCCGTGTTCCCGGAACGGCGTCTGCTACCCTCGCTCTGACCGTTGCAACTACCAGAACCACTGCCCAAATGGCTCCGATGAAAAAAACTGCTTTTTTTGCCAGCCAGGAAATTTTCATTGTAAAAACAACCGGTGTGTGTTTGAAAGCTGGGTGTGTGACTCTCAGGATGACTGCGGCGACGGCAGCGACGAGGAGAACTGCCCAGTGATCGTGCCAACCGGGTCATCACCGCAGCTGTCATAGGGAGCCTCATCTGTGGCCTGCTGCTGGTCATTGCCTTAGGGTGCACCTGTAAGCTTTATTCTCTGAGAATGTTTGAACGAAGGTCAGTATCAAGACAGAGCTATGGTGGTGTGTGCTCTGTACAGTAAAAACATGGCCCAGATATTTACAACACATTTTTTAAGGAGATGAGCAATATATTTTTGTTACACTATTGGAACAGAGCTACATATTGTCTGTGATTTATAAAATTACTATGAAAAGCGTATGATTCAAAAGGTTAATAAGCACATTAGAAAAACAAACACTTAAGAGTTAATAAGGTGAGAAAAGGCAGTCTGTACTGTTTACAGATTAACGTGTTTTACAGGAATTTTGCAAGCTGTAATTCTTGGTCGTAGTGCTTTAACCTGAGTCTTTATAAATATTAATTCACCAATTCCAGACATTTGAGAGCCTTCTGTGTTCAAAGCAGTATACAGGTGAATAGAGCAATGAGTAGGAGTAATCTCACAGGCAGTTTACAGTTAGAAGGAAGGAACTGGTGGGTAGGATTAAATGATAAAACATATAAATGCTGTAAGAGCTATAAAATAAAGTGGTATAAAAGTCAGAGGATCTCAGTTAAGTAAGAAATGGTTCAGCGTGAAAGGGTGGCCCTCAGGCAGAGACCTGGAGAAGTTGATGGCAGAGAGGTCTTCTAGAAAGCTCCTGTGGAGACCATGACCATCAGCCACAGGAGAGCTGCAAGTAATACAGACAACAAAGAAGTCACATTCCAGACAGCCAAGAACAGATGCACAGTATCAAAACAACCATATGCTTCTTACTTGGCATAAGTGAGCATAAGTGGCCAGAATGTTTTACTACATTGCAACATAAAAGCAAGTAAGCAACATAAAGAGTGGTAAAGAACCCACCTGCAATGCAGGATGTGTAAGAGACATGGGTTTGATCCCTGGGTAGGGAAGATCCCCTGGAGGAGGGCATGGCAGCCCACTCCAGTATTCTTGCCTGGAAAGCCCCATGGACTGAGGAACATGGAGGATTATAGTTCATAGAGTCGCAAAGAGTCGGACACAACTGAAGGGACTTGGCGCACACCCCCACCCCATAAGAGCACACGGGACTTGGCACACACACACACACACACACACACACACACACCCTATAAGAGCACACGGGACTTGGCACACACACACACACACACACACACCCCCCCCACCCCATAAGAGCACACGGGACTTGGCACACACACACACACACACACACAACCCCCATAAGAGCACAGTGAAGACCAGAGGTCTTGAGTTTAAGAACAAGTTATTCCAGAATGGGTGTTGGCAACTCATTTCACTGTTTTCCTTACCTGAAAAGTGAATGTGTTGGACTTGATGAATAAAGTGTCTTCTAAAAATATCCAAATGCTTGCACCTCAAGTCTCAAGCCCCTGTGATCTCAGAAGGGTAAAGATCTAGTACTTTCATCTTTTACAGGGATATTTAATTTATTAAAACTTAGTGATCCAGCCCCTAGTGTAAAACCACATGAGGCTGGACTGTCCGCCTCATCTCTGTGTTCTCAGTGTAGGGTAGTATAGACACTCACCAAATGTTGACTGATTCTGCTATACAAATGAACAAATATATTAAAATTCAGATTATTTTAATTGTTGATAATTAAAGAATATCTGTTTTGGCTTGCCCTTTTTTTTTTTAAACTCCTTTCATCCCTCTGTTTCTCTCAAAGATCATTCGAAACACAGTTGTCCAGAGTGGAAGCAGAATTGTTAAGAAGAGAAGCTCCTCCCTCTTATGGACAATTGATCGCTCAGGGTTTAATTCCACCAGTTGAAGATTTTCCTGTTTGTTCACCTAATCAGGTATGTTACAATTTATGATTTCTATTTCAGTACCTCTTAAAATGAAGTCTGTACTTACATGTAATGGTGAAGGACCCTTGATTGTGTCAGAATTTTTGCAGTCGAGTCAAGAATTAAATAAATGGAAGATTTGAAATTATATGGTTGACTCCTGAACAGGTGGGGGTTAGGGGCGTCAGTGCTCCATGCAGGTGAAAATTCACATGTAACTTTATAGTTGAGCTTCCCAGGTGGCCCACTGGTAAAGAATCCACCTGCCAATGCAGGAGACGCAGTTCGATCCCTGGTTTGGGAAGATCCCCTGGACCCACCCCAGTATTCTTGCCTGGGAGATCCCATGGACAGAGGAGCCTGGGCTACAATCCATGGGGTCACAAGAGAGCCAGACGTGACTGAGCAACTAAACAACAACTTTATAGTCAGCCTTCTGTCTAGAGTTCAGCGTCCACAAATTCAAACAACCATAGATGATGTGGTGCTGTAGTATTTGCCATTGAAAACAACCCGTAAATAAGTGCACCTGGACAAGCCCATGTTGCTCAAGGGTCTGCTCTAGTTGTTTCCTTATATTTCAACAAATTCAAAAGTATAGTTTTCATTCTTTACTTCTTATTTGGTTACATGATTCTTAAGCATTTTAATGTTTAGGATGTGCTTAGTCGCTCAGTCTCGTCCAACTCTTTGCGACCCTATAGACTGTAACCCACCAGGCTTCTCTGTCCATGGGGTTCTCTAAGTGAGGGTTGCCATACCCTCCTCCGGGAGATCTTCCCCACCCAGGGGGATCAAACCCGCGTCTCTTATGTTTCCTGCATTGGCAAGTGGGTTCTTTACCACTAGCGCCACCTGGGAAACTCTAATGTTTAGAATAATTTAGTACATTGAAATTCAAAAGTAAAGTCTGACAACTTATTGTCTACTTGAACTATTTCAAAGATTTAAGAATAAGTACTAAAAAAAAAAGAATAAATACTAAAGTTGATATGCTTAGAAATACGTTAGTAACATGCAAGATTAAAATAAGTCATTGAAATGAAATTAACATTTCCACCTGCCTTGAGAGAAAACCTCTTCACAGCTGAATTTTACAGTGCTTAAAAATCCATATCATTTTCTTTAAATAGTGACTCATTTTTTTTTTAATTTTTTTAGTTTGTTTGGAGTATAGCCAGTTAACAATGTATGAAAGTTTCAGATGGACAGCAAAGGGATTCAACCATATATATTTATGTATCCATCTCCCCCAAATACCCCTCCCATATAGTCATTCTTTATTAATGTTGCTGAATTCTTTAAATTTTTGTTAGCAATTTTTTAAATTGAAATGTAGTTTATTTACAGTGTTATCTTAGTTTCTGGTATACAGCAAAGTGATTCAGTTATATACATAGTATATACATTCTTTTTCATATTTTTTGCTGTAATAGGTTATTACATGATGTTGAATATAGTTCCTGGCAATTGCTTTTTAAATTTCTTTTTCAATTCTTAAAGTTGTGCCAGGGTTCATAAGGCCATAAAGGTGTATACATTTAAAATGTAAATTCATCATGAAATAATTCTAAAAATTGTTCCCAGTGTCAGAATTAAGAAAAATTTTTAGACATTGTTTTCTCAGTGATTGAAACTGAAAGTTGCTCAGTCGTGTCTGACTCTTTGCGACTCCATGGATAGTCCATGGAATTCTCCAGGCCAGAATACTGGAGTGGGTAGCTGTTTCCTTCTCCAGGGGATCTTCCCAACCCAGGGATCAAACCCAGGTTTCCTGCTTTGCAGGCGACTTCTTTCCCAGCTGAGCCACCAGGGAAGCGCAATGATTAATTCTGTTCAAAATGAAAGTGCATTTCCTTTTTGGTAAATGAGATCTCTGATTGCACTCTGTCACCTTATTTGAGTCTTTTTAGGAAATCTTTGTGAGAATTTATAGTTTTAAAACGTTTCTCTGGATATAATTTGCTAAGTAAATAATTCATAATTTCCACTGGTTAAAATTTTGTGTCCAACATAGGAAGAACCTACATTGTGGCTTTTTCGTAATATATTGTTGTTCCTGCCATGAGGAAGGGTTCTTTTTAGGTAGGAATTCAGAGGATGGTTAATTCCATGCACCCTCCCTCTACCATCTGTCACCTACCACCAGTATACCTTGAGGGTGCCTTCAAGAGTTTAGTCAACTGTGAGTTACATGGAGCATAGTCCACATTGATAGCCCTCCCTTCTAACACCAATTATAATTGTAAGTACAGGGGCTCCCCAAACCATCCTCAGGTTGATAATTCACTAGAAAGCCTCAGAGCTTATTGAAAGCTGTTATTTACTGTGGTGTAACTTTTATTGCTGGGAAAGGACCCAGAGTAAATCAGCCAAAGTAAGAGACATATAGAACAGGGTTCAGGAGAGTACCAAACACAAGCCTTCCAATTGTCTTTTCCCCATAATGTCAGGACAGTGTAACTCTCTCAACACCAGTGAATGACAGTATGCATGAAACATTGCCATCTAGGGAAGCTCACCCAAACCTGGTGTCCAAGGTTTTTATAGGAGATCCTTCACATAGTTTTCTGTGAGTATGGTTTCAGTGTGTCTGCCCTCTGATTCCCTCTTGCAACACCAACCATCTTACTTGGGTTTCTCTTACCTTGGGCGTGGGGTATCTCTTCACGACTGCTCCAGCAAAGTACAGCCACTGCACCTTACCTTAGACGAGGGGTATCTCATTACCACCACCGTTCCTGACCATCAACGTAGGATAGCTCCTCTAGGCCCTCCTGTGCCTGCCTAACCACCACTCCTCGGGTTGCTCCTCCCGCCGCCGGCCCTGGCCTCGGGCGTGAGTGGCTCCTCTCAGCTGCCGCTCCTGGCCTCGGGGGCGAGGTGGCTTCTCCCGGCTACCCCAGACCTCAGACGTGGGGTGTCTCCTCCCTGCCGCCACCGGCCTCGGACGTGGGGTAGCTCCTCCTGGCTGCCTCCCTGACCTCGGAAGTAGGGTAACTCCTCCAGCCGCCACTGACCTCGGATGCAGGGTAGCTCCTCACGGCCGTTCCTGCACCATCGCAACCTGGCACTCTAGGCCACTGCCCCTGACATCAGACGTGAGGTAGCTCTCGGCCATGCTCAAGTGCGGCGGCCGCCTCCGCCGCCTGCGCTCATGCCTGCGGGGCAACCCAAGATGGGTGGGTCATGGTGGAGAGGTCTGACAGAATGTGGTCCACTGAAGAAGGGAATNAGGAATGATGCTAAAACTGAAGCTCCAGTACTTTGGCCACCTCATGCGAAGGGTTCACTCATTGGAAAAGACCCTGATGCTGGGAGGGATTGGGGGCAGGAGGAGAAGGGGACGACCGAGGATGAGATGGCTGGATGGCATCACGGACTCGATGGACGTGAGTCTGGGTGAACTCCGGGCGTTGGTGATGGACAGGGAGGCCTGGCGTGCTGCGATTCACGGGGTCGCAGAGTCGGACACGACTGCGCGACTGAACGGAGCCATCACATAGGCACAGTGCATCGCACCCGTGACTGATCCCGGTCTCTGGCCCTTCAGAGATGGACTGATTCTGCCGGTTGAAAGCCCTCACCCTGCATCACGTTTGTGTGGCTCAGAGCCTCCACCTGAAACACACTCTTACGCTCTGGCTGGCTCAAGGCTCCATGCAATGACACTTCCATCAAAGATGACATTCCAGGGATTGAGATCTCTTCCCAGAAGTAAAGGGCAAAGGTCAGACTTGACTTTGGGTAAAGTTTCCTTAATTCCCCATAGCAGCTTTCCTCTTGGGTTATAATTTACCACGAGAGAATTTTGATTCAAAAAAGTTTTCAAATAAAACATGTTTGTAAACTAGATTTTATTCAGATAATGAGATTAAATTCTCAAGTTTGAAACTTTTGTTAATGAAGTATCAAATACCTATATTAGTTTTTAAAAAGAATTATTTTCTGAATTACCATCTCATTCAAAATAGCGATCCTTTCTGAGGCATGCTTTCTTTCTTCTTCTTCATAAACTGAAATATATGAAATTATTCCTAAAACAATCATGAGATCCCCTTGTAGAAATGAATTAGCAGTCATTTAATTAAACCGACTTTGAAATGAGTAGAGAACTTCATCTCACTGTGGCAGACTGTACTGTTAAAGTCGGCTTCGAAGTGTGCTGAAGGCGTTGTGGATCTCAGCTGCCTAAGAGGGGAGGCTAGCTGAAGAGCCTGTATTCCTTGCTGGATTTAATGACAGTGCTCACACAAAGTCTTAGAACTTGAATGCCAGATGAGGAGAACGAGATCTTTGGAGTTCATAGGGATGTGAACCACTTTCAGTTTATATTCATAATTGGTGAAAAATCTTATGGCATACTAAATTTATATATGCTGATATTCAGATTTCTTATTGACAATCTGTTCTTTATTAAGGCCAGACTATGATATTCCTATGATAGTAGCTTCTTAGCTTTCTGTGAATTATGTTTCAGGGATTATGTTCAAAAAGTCTATATGGAAATCACAAATAAATGCAGTACCAGTCACAGAGAGAGATGGAGAACATACTATCACATTTTCTTATTCTCTTCCCTTCTTTTCTTCTGTGAGGAAGAGGGGCAAGAGTCATTCATTTTGGCAGATAGAATCTGTATCTTCATTTGAAAGGGAGTATATCAACTTACTGTTGTTTTTTGGAAATACTGTGTTTTAAAAATACTGAATGCCAGATTGATGAAAGCTGTGTTTGTTCCAAGTTTGATTACTCCTTTTTATAACCACTAGATGGAGCTTAAAGACTATTTTTATAACAGTAGCTTGTTGGGTTTTTGTCTTTTTTTTTTTTAATAATTCTGATAGTCATTCATCTACAAAAAAAAAGTAGGTTTTTCTTTCAGTTGAGCAATATAGTCACCTCCCAAAAGCACTAGTTAAAAATCATCAGTTTTCAAAGAATAAGGTTATAATTTATGTTTAACATGACAATAAGACTTAAATCTTTAAGATTGAGAAGAAACCTAAATGTCTCAGATACCATTGAATAGTGCTATAAACAAATTATTTTCTTTGACTTGTTTTCTGTGCTGCATTACAAATATAATAATTCCTCTGTTTATGATAATATAAATAAATTCTCAGTATCTACTCATTCAACAAATCCTTGGTTTTGACCTTGTAAATCAAGTCTGATTTGTTCTCTTCTAAACAAACAGATAAACAGCCTGGTTTTCACACTCCTGTAAGTCATTTAGAGAATTATGGTAGAGATTATTCTATGCTCCTAGCTAAAGAAGTATCAAATAATTTCATTTTCATCTTTGGTACATTTCTAGGATTACTGTGTGAAGTTTTAAAACAAAATTGCTGTTGTGATTGACATTATCATTTTAAATTCATATATAAGTATCAAGAATATCTTAAATACAGTGAACAGTGATTCCAGTTATAGGTTAGTTTCTGGAGTGGGATAAACCTGTATTAATGAGAGAATTTAATTTATCTTTCATAGACCCTAACAATGAGTAATAGAATTTTTATCCACAACACAGTTTTAATATCTTGTTTTCAGCTCTCTTAAGATCTTTTTTTTTTTTTTTTTTTTTTGCAGGCGTCTGTTTTGGAAAACCTGAGGCTGGCTGTACGGTCTCAGCTTGGATTTACTTCGATCAGGCTTCCTATGGCAGGCAGATCCAGCAACATCTGGAATCGTATTTTTAATTTTGCAAGGTCACGCCATTCAGGGTCATTGGCTCTGGTCTCAGCAGATGGAGATGAGGTTGTCCCTAGCCAGAGTACCAGCAGAGAACCTGAAAGAAATCATAGTCACAGAAGTCTGTTTTCTGTGGAGTCTGACGACACAGACACAGAAAATGAGAGAAGAGATACGGCAGGAGCATCGGGTGGGGTTGCAGCTCCTTTGCCCCAAAAAGTCCCTCCCACGACAGCTGTAGAAGCAACGGTGGGAGCAAGCGGAAGTTCCTCCACTCAGAGCACCCGAGGGGGTCACACAGAGGCCAGACGGGATGTGACCAGCGTGGAACCCCCCAGTGTGAGTCCAGCACGGCACCAGCTCACAAGTGCGCTAAGTCGAATGACTCAGGGGCTGCGTTGGGTACGTTTTACATTAGGGCGATCAAGCTCTGTGAATCAGAACCAGAGCCCTTTGAGACAACTTGATAATGGGGTAAATGGAAGAGAAGAAGATGATGATGTTGAAATGCTAATTCCAGTTTCTGAAGGAGCTTCAGACTTTGATGTGAATGACTGCTCCAGACCGCTTCTTGATCTTGCCTCCGATCAAGGGCAAGGGTTCAGACAACCATATAGTGGAACAAATCCTGGAGTGAGGCCAGGTAGTCGTGACGGCCCTTGTGAGCGCTGTGGTATCGTCCACACTGCTCAGATCCCGGACTCTGCTTAGAAGCAACGCTGAAAACTGAAACGAGTGATGATGAAGCTTTGTTACTTTGTTAGGTACAGATCCCATCAGGGAGCTTGGATACAAGTTGGAGCAATATCCATTCATTGTTTTGTAACTTTACAATTAAACTAGTTTTCATTTAAAAAGAAAAAAAAAGATGCAGGGTGATTTCTTATTATCATATGTTAGCCTGCATGGTTAAATTAAACAACTGTAACTCTATGAACTTTAGAGTTTACTATTTTAGCAGCTAAAAATGCATTATGTATTCAGATTGTTCAGTAATGTTTTTCTGTTTATTTCTAATTGTTTTCATTCCGGTACTGTGGTTAGCAGTAGAGATATGGCTGCTGAAACTCATTTGACTGTCAGTTTATCTATCCTATGTTAAAATATTTCTTTGTTCAGAATAATACCTTCTTTTAATTAAACCCTTTATGCTTTTGCCAACACATCTTGTAAGTTAATATACTAGATGTTAAGGTTGTTAATATAAAAAGTAAAAATTCCTTATACTCATCTATTTTTATTTATGTAACATTTGTCTACGTGTTATTGTATTTCATCATAACATGAGCTTGTCAAAGGGAAAAAAAAACTTTGTCTAAAATTTTTTCTCTCATGTTTGACATGCAATGATGTGAAATTTAGATAGTTAGATAAATTAATGGCAAAAAAACTCTTTTATAGGTTTTCTAATGTTGACTTTAATATTCTAATATGGTACAAACCAAATGGTAAAAATCCCAAGTCATTTCTTTTTCATCTCTATTTAAGGACAAAATTAAGCAGATGAAGATATTCTACTATGCATTAAATCTTGAACTTTATGTGTACAAAAACTGTACAAGATAAGTTCCAACTGGTAATGTCTTTCCCTGATACAGGGTTATGCTTGTATTGGACCCTAGGGATTTGCACTAAAAATCATATTAAGGTCTCAGATGAGTTTAGTGCAGAAGCACTATCACTTTAAATACTATTATTTGCTATCATGATGACTATATTTACATAGTTTTTTGGGGGGGTGAGGGGGCATTTTTATTACAACTTGAGGTTGCTTTGCTGGTTTCATATTTATTTGTTGTATTTAAAGACTGCATTCTTGTAAGAAAGTGATTTTTTTCAATATATTTTATTCATGAGGGGAGGATCATGCTACATGAAAAGCAAATTAAGAAGTCATTCAGATCACCTCCCTTTTTAAAGTAAAGTGAATTGCAAAACCCCGCATATTTTTTTATTGCCAGTTCCCATTTATTTATTCTTTAGCTGTCTGTTTTAGTAGCTTAATGATTGAGTATGAAAAATGTATTTGTGTGTGATTATTGCTATTTATTAAATTTTAAATACTTTGCTGAATGTCATTTTAAAGCATGTTTGTGGTCTTGTGTATTTGTCGTGTTATGCTGTCAGGAAGAACTGACTGAAATGTTTTAATATGTATCAAAAATTAAAATTACTTTTTTTGTATTGCCTTGAGGTACTTTTTAACTTGAAGTTGCTCTTTATTTTTGTTCATTTGGTGTATACACAGATTCAGGCCATGAAATATGCAGTATGTCTAGAAGAAAAATTAAAGGGAGATACTCTTTCTTAACTCCCTTATCATAAAGTAGTAGCTTATACCAGTTCTCAAGGGTAAAAATCCCTAAGGATCTGAATATTATTTTGCCTTTGAAAAAACTGATGTATCTTAGAAGATTCAAGATTCTAGCAGTTCTCTTTTTATATTATTTTCAGACATTTTAAACGCCTATGCAATATTTTACTGTCAGAATTTAGGCTACCAAATTAACCTTGTTTGGGTCCTACTAATTATATACTATTATGTATAGGTTTTTGTTTTTGTTTTCTGGCATGTGTTTTTAATTTCTTTGTTTAAATTAACGAATACATCTTCTTGGTTTAAACATCAAAAAAATCAAGTCTGTCTCCTACTCCTGACACTCATCTTTTAGTTCCCTTTCGAAGACAAAGGTAAAACACCACATTCTTGTATACCCCCCAGAAATACCATATACATACAGAAATGTACCATAAGTATAAATGCTATATGATATAATACAAATTGTAACATATTATGCATTCTTTTTTGCACTTCTTTTCAAAGGCAAGGTATGTCTACTACTGTTTGAATGTTAAAAGTAACGTTAGGTATTTCAGTTTTTTGACTTTTCACATTTAAACATTTGATCTGTCCTGAATTTAAGGCTCCACTTTTTTTTTCCTAGGTGACTACCTAGTTACTGCAAGACTGTTTATTAAATCTATCCTTTCCTCACTTTTGCAAATGACCCTTTTATCACATTGCAGATTTTCATATTGTGTAGATATGTTTCTAGACTCCCATTCCATTCTCTTCAATTGACCTGCCTTTCTTTTTTTGTACCAGTCTTCCACTGTTTTAATAACTGTAATTTTTAAGTATTCAAATATTCTTGCTTATTTTTCCAGTTGAACTTTAGAACCAACACTTGAGTTCCACCAAACAAACCCATAGGACTTTCTTTTTTTTCCTGACAGTTTTATAGGTCAGCTTGGGGAAATTTGACATCATTATCATGTTAAATATTCTGTCTAAACCATCCAAAAATGGCTCCCATTTGTTCAAGTCTTTTTGTCGTTTCCTTTGAAGATGCTTCATGTTTTACTTTACTGAGATCTTGTAAGGTTCTTCAAGAGTTCTAGAAGTTTTATTATTTTTATTACCATTATTAAGGAAGTCCTTTTGATTTATAATTTAGTCTTATTTTAGTATATACAAGAGGTAAAATGCTTTCTGCTCAGCTACCAGCCTCTGATTTTCTTATGTTTCTAATAGTACTTCACTTAATATTTTTGTATTTTCCAGTTATACAGTCACGTCTTCCAGTTTGCATACCTCTTTTTATGTCTTGCCTGCATTGTCTCGTATTTCTAGAATAATGTTAAAATACATTGGCTGTAATGAACTGGGTTGAGATATATACATTTAGTTAATCATATTAAGGAGTATCTGTTGAACCCTATTTAAAAAAAAAAATTAGTCAAGACTGCATGTTGAATTTTATCACATGCTTTTCATTTTCTGTGGAGGTGATCATATGATTTTTCTCCTTTGACCTTTTAATGTGAATTTTATTAATATATTTTGTACCATCCTTAAATTCCTGAAATAAACTCTGCTTGACCATATGCATTATTCTTTCAATGTATTTCCATATTATTTCACATTTTATTTAGACTTGCATCTGTATTCATCAGTGCAGTTAGTCATGTGTATGTGTGCATGCACCTTTGTGCACCACCTTTAAGAAGCTTTGTTACTGATTTTATGCTGGTAAATTGGAAATATTTTTCTTTCTCCTGAGTTCTGGAACAGATTGCATAACATTGGAATTTTCCTTAAGATTTCAGTGAAATTATCTGGTGGTGGTCAATGTTTGGCAAATAGCCCTTTAACAGCTCTTTTGGTATTTGTGGTAATGGGTGTGTGTAGTTTCTGTGTCTTAGCTAGGACCATCAACCATCCATATTGTCCAGGTTTTCAAGTTCATTTCCTAGTGATGAGCAGAGTTACCGCTTCTTCTTTTGTGTGTGTGGCTCTTTCCTCTTAGTATGTATTATGGTTGCTCCCTTATTTTCTTAATTAAGATAGCTAGTTCCGTTCCGTTCCATTGAGTTCAGTCGCTCAGTCGTGTCTGACTCTTTGCGACCCCATGAATCACAGCACGCCAGGCCTCCCTGTCCATCACCAACTCCCGGAGTTCACTCAGACTCAGGTCCATTGAGTCCGTGATGCCATCCAGCCATCTCATCCTCGGTCGTCCCCTTCTCCTCCTGCCCCCAATCCCTCCCAGCATCAGGGTCTTTTCCAATGAGTCAACTCTTCGCATGAGGTGGCCAAAGTACTGGAGCTTCAGTTTTAGCTAGTAGTTGACCTAGTTTGCTGTTTTTGTTTGCTTGTTTCACCCCAAGTGGTATGCTTTGAGTGTCTCTCTTATTATTTTTCTGTTTTCCAATTAATTGATTTCCTTAAATAAACGTCCTACTTTTTGCTTTCCTTAGTTTATTTTGTTGTTTTTAACTCCTTGTTAGCTTCAATTTAATCATTTTTATTTTTTCTTAATTATTAATATGATTTAATTCTGTTCAGTTCAGTCAGTCGTGTCCGACTGCGACCCCATGAAATGCAGCACACCAGGCCTCCCTGTCTATCACCAACTACCAGCGTCCACCCAAACCCATGTCCATCAAGTCAATGATGCCATCCAACCATCTCATCCTCTGTCCCCTTCTCCTCCTGCCCTCAATCTTCCCCAGCATCAGGGTCTTTTCAAATGAGTCAGCTCTTCACATCAGGTGGCCAAAGTATCGGAGCTTCAGCTTCAACATCAGTCCTTCCAATGAACACCCAGGACTGATCTCTTTTAGGATGGACTGGTTGGATCTCCTTGCAGTCCAAGGGACTCTCAAGAGTCTTCTCCAACACCACAGTTCAAAAGCATCATTTCTTCTGCACTCAGCCTTCTATATAGTCCAACTCTCACATCCATACATGACTACTAGAAAAACCATAGCTTTGACTAGATGGACCTTTGTTGACAAACTAATATCTCTGCTTTTTAATATGCTGTCTAGATTGGTCATAACTTAATTCTGAGTACTGCTTAAATAGGCTAAAACACTTAGGTGTGTTAGTGTTGGCATTACTTTCATATTCCAGGTGTTCTGAAGTTTGTTTTTATTTCCTCCTTAACGCACAAGTTGTATAAAAAAAAGGCTTTTTTCCTTTTTTTGCTATGTATTTTTTGTTTTACAAAATAATAGCAGATTCAGTGTGGGTATTGGTACTGTTTTCTGATTGCTTTTTTTTTTTTTTT
>SJXQ01001495.1:0-36128 GCA_006408695.1 Aepyceros melampus | reverse complement strand
AAAAAAAAGGCTTTTTTCCTTTTTTTGCTATGTATTTTTTGTTTTACAAAATAATAGCAGATTCAGTGTGGGTATTGGTACTGTTTTCTGATTGCTTTTTTTTTTTTTTTGGCATCAGAATCAGAATTATGTGTATTATATTTACTGTGGGGAGTTTATTACCTTTCCTTTTAATATCCAGGATCATTTTTTTTAATGTATATTCCCTGTTTACAGGATGCAGATTTTATTAGATATTACTCAGTTTATCATGTACCATTTAGATCTTCTCCCCTGTACTCTGTCTTATCAGTCTGTCCGTCAGAGCTCCAGTGTTGGTATGAAGGAAGAGGGGCAACCACAGAGCTGTGTCACACGGGCTCAGAGGTCGCAGCCCCGCCTCAGCTCATGTCACTCACTAGGACTGAACATAAGCACGTGAGAAGGGGAGTCTTCCAGCAAGATGTCGGCATTTCAGGTGCTACTACTGCTTACCACTGTCATCCACTGTTAAGCTGGAAATAAATGCATATGATGTTTAGAATAAAGGGGAAAAGAGCAGACTGAATTCACTAGGTGTTTATTGAGTCTCTACCACAGACCCAGCGATACTGCAGTGACCTGCCTGCTGCTCGCCACTCAAGTTGCTTGGTCATTCCCTCACCCTTCCTCCGGAATTCCAGGGAGAAAAGGACCACAGCTCGACCCATTTTACTCAAGTGGGCCCCTGTTTAAAAACTGACGGACATCTCTGCACAAGCTTCTTAGGACCTGCTCTCAGAAGGGCCAAAATATCACTTCTACCGTATTCTGTTGGTCAAACAAACCACTAAAGCCAACCCAGATTCCATAGAAAGACAAATAGACTCCACTCCATAGTAGACACAGCAGAGAATTTGTGACATCTATAATCCATCTCAGGAGAGTACCTGATGCGTAAGAAACACCAAATTGCCAGAATTAATATCTTAAGCAGAAAAACAGTGCTACAGTCCCAGTAAGAGGGTCACTTGTGAACTTCCCTGGTGGTCCAGTGGTTGGGATTTGTCAGTGCCAGGGACACGCGTCTGATCCCTGGTCCAGGAAGATCCCACATGCTGCAGGGCAACTAAGCCCACTCACCACAACTACTGAGACCACACACCACCACTACTGAATCCGGTGCTCCAAAACAAGCCACTGCAGTGAGAAGCCCACACTCCGAAACCCAGAGTAGCCTCTGCTCACTGCAACGAGAGAGAGCCCATGTGTAGCAGGGAACATGCAGGGCAGCCAAGAATAAGTTTTTTAAAAAAGAAATTCATTTGCTAAAAGGATATCATATTAGCTCCTCTGTCATACATCAAGTACATTAATCGTGCATATCTTGGTTATTAGAAATACAACATTGTAACAATTAGCCTTAGTATATTTGGATGAGAAATCAGAGCATTGATGCAAATTTAGATAAGCATATTTAGGCAATATGAATGTTAAGGTTATTAACATTTTTCAACTAAGTTTATATGTTATTGTAACCTATGGGCTTCCTTCATAGCTCAGTCGGTAAAGATTCCACCTGCAATGCAGGAGACCTGGGTTCAATGCCTGGGTCGGGAAGATCCCCTGGAGAAGGAAATGGCAACCCACTCCAGTATTCTTGCCTGGAGAATTCCATAAGCAGGATCCTGGCGGGCTATAGTCCATGGACTCGCAAGAGTCTAAACTATTTTTAAATTTTTAGAGGCAATGTCGTGGATAAAAACAGACCCACATTGCCTACCCTCCTCCTTCCTATCATGCAATCTTCAGTAAGTCCCTTAATCACTCTGCGCTTTAGATCTTCATCTATCAATGGGGATGACGGGCCTCTTGGAATATTACTGTATGGAAAGCTCTTGAAGCAGTGCCTGGCTCATCGTAAGGACTACATCTTTGCTATTACTGTCATTGAATGTTAAACAGAAAACATCTCTGAAGCTTGATTTAGATGAGATCTTGTATGTGAAAAGTCCAGAAATATTCATGGCTTCTGAAATCATGAAGATGTGCTTCCCGGGTGCTTCTGAGGGCAACCACTTCCCCTGAAGCATCATGGACATGAACCAGCAACCCATAATAAATGTCAGAATAGGAGCAAGAAAAGGGGAAAAGAAACTAGAAGCCCACATGTGATGAGTTCAAGGGAGTTCCAAGACCCAAGAGACAGGACCTTGCTGAGCCTGGGATCTGAGGAAATTGTCATAGTGACTGAATCTGGAGAAGGGTCTTCTCGGGTCTCTTAGAACAGCAGTAATTTTTAGATCACTTAGTCTCCTGTAGAAAGGATCATTAGTGGCTTCCCTGATGGCTCAGGTGGTAGAGAATCTACAATGCCGGAGACCTAGGTTTGATCCTTAGGTCCCTCCTCCCTGGAGGAGGGCATGGCAACCCACTTCAGTATTCTTACCTGGAGAATCCCATGGACAGAGGAGCATGGCAGGCTATCGTCCATGGGAGTCGCAGAGAATCAGACATGGCTGAACGACTAACTCACTTCACTTTCAGTCCCCTCACTGGAGCAAATGTGTGTACTCAACATCCAGAAGGAGAGAAGCCTCCTTCTGAGGGTTTAGGGAAAGAATGAAACAGGCCGCTTGTCTCTGAGCAACTGCACCAGCCTTGGCCTGACCTGACTTCCTGTTCCGTGAAGCAAGTGTGGTAGGAGTCTCACTCACCCATGGAGTATGACATTCCTAAGTCCTCCACAGGCTCTTAAGTTGAGAATAACAGTGGTTGAGAGGATTAAGTGAGACAATATATGTTAGACAGTTAGAATAGTGACTGTGAAGTGCAGTGTGAGTGCTCCATAAACAATAAAGGGGGCTACATGATCATGTTATCAATGCACTGCTCACCCTGCTGTCTTCCAGCACCAACTGTTTATATCTTGGACCTTCCTGTAAGCTTTTGTTTGAAAAAAGGGGTTTGAGAATTAATAAATTTTGGAAACCAGTGCTAGAACATGACAAGACTAAGTTGCCCTTAGGGCACGCATGGTTTGTTGTTTATCGTTCAGTCACTAAGTCGCGCCGACTCTTTGCAACCCCATGGACTACAGCACACCAGCTTCCCTCTCCTTCACTGTCTCCCAGAGTTTGCTCAGATTCATGTCCACTGAGTCGCTGAGATATCTAACACATCATCCTCTGCCACCCCCTTCTCCTTTTGCCTTCAGTCTTTCCCAGCATCAGGGTCTTTTCCAGTGAGTTGGCTCTTTACATCAGGTGGCCAAAGTATTGGAGCTTTAGCTTCAGCATCAGTCCTTCCAATGAATATTCAGGGTTGATTTCCTTTAGGATTGTCTGGTTTGATCTGCTTGCTGTTCAAAGGAATCTCAAAAGTCTTCACCAACACCACAATTCAAAAGCATCCGTTCTTTGGCACTCAGCCTTCCTTGTGGTCCAACTCTCACATCTGTACATGACTACTAGAAAACCACAGTTTTGACTATAAGGAACTTTGTCGGCAAAGTAATGTTTCTGCTTTTTAATACGCTGTCTAGGTTTGTCATTGTTTTTCTTCCAAAAAGCAAGTGTCTTTTAATTTCATGACTGCAGTCACCGTCCACAGTGACACTGGAGTCCAAGAAAAGAAAGTCTGTTGCTGCTTCCAATTTTTCTCTATCTATTTGCCATGAATTGATAGAACCAGATGCCATGATCTTAGTTTTTGAATGTTGAGTTTCAAGCCAGCTTTTTCACTCTTCTCTTTCACTTTCATCAAGACACTCTTTAGTTCCTCTTTGCTTTTGCCATTAGGATGGTGTCATCTGCATATCTGTGGTTATTGATATTTCTCCCAGCAATCTTTATTCCAGCTTGTGCTTCATCTAGCCCAGCGTTTCTCATGATGTACTCTGTATATAAGTTAAATAAGCAGGGTGACAATATACAGCCTTGATATACTCCTTTCCCAACTTTGAACCAGTCCATTGTTCTATGTTCAGTCCTACTTGTTGCTTCTTAACCTGCATATGTGCCTTGGAAGGAATATTCCCATGTGCTCAAGAGAGGCTAAAACCCAATGAAGCTTAATATCCTCCCAGAAAGGAACACATAAGCTTTACTAAGGAAAAATAATAGAGTGTATGGGAAAGCATGGGCTTTGGAGTCAGATACATTACAGTTTGAATCCTGGTTCTGCTACTTTAGATGTTTTAGAATTGAATGAATCACTTGATCTCACTAAATCTTATTGTGTCATCTGGAAAGTGGGATAACATACATGCTTAAGGATTAAATTAAAGAAATAAGAGGGTGAAATAAATTTTAATTGTCATTATTACAGACTCATTATCCAAATTAAAATGATCTTTTTTCCCAAACTCCCCTCCACTGAGTGTTATGCATTTTGTATATTAGTAGAGTTTTAAGAGCATATTTCATATAGTAAGAAATATGTCCTGTTTTTTTTGATTACATGGCTGTATCTCAATGAAAGGTAGATTCACTAAACAAAAGAGTGACATTTTAGCATAGATCTCTTTATTATATTATAAAAAAGGCCAAAATTATGAACTTCCATAGAACCCAGACCAAGCAATATATGGTTACATGCTATGGACTTAGAACATGTGTTGAGCAAGTATAAATAAAAGAAATACAAAGAAGCTATTTCTATTAAAAAATTATGCTAACAAGCAGTTTTCAAAAACTTTTCCCCATTTCACTACAGTATCAAATTTTACTTGAATATTTATATTTCTCTCATAGCACCTCTATACACCTAGGTCAGGAAGATCCCCTGGAGGAGGGCATGGCAACCCACTCCAGTATTCTTGCCAGGAGAATCCCATGGACAGAAGAGCCTGGCGGGCTACAGTCCATAGGGTCACAATGAGTCTGACTTAACTGAAGCAACTTAGCACTCACAAGCAATTGCTCTACAAATAATCTTCCTTATTTTTCAGAAAAGTAGTTGTTTTATTAAATTAGAGACAAAACGTATCATCTTCATCTACTTAGCAGTATAATGAAGTAGTTGGGGGCGCACCATTGGCTTTGAGATCTGAGTAACTAACTATATTACTTTGGCAATGAATCTCTCCGAGCCATAGTTTTTATATCTGTAAAACAGCAATAATATTTCCTACCTCATGGAGTTCTGTAGAATGAGATGTCGTCTACAAGGGCCTTCCTTAGCCCAGTGCCCAGTGTATTAAAATTCAACAAATAGTCCATAAATATTTATGGAGAGAGTATTGTACACTCAGTAATCATGCTCTTTAAATCATAATGTGAAAACTTGGTTTAATGTGAAGACTATATTTGATAACTCTAGAAAGTCATCATTTCAAAATTGTACATTACAGATGTCCACCTACGATGCATTAGTCATATTCAAGAGAACAAAGTAACAAGCTATTTGCCTTTCCTACTTTAAAGGATTACAGCTGTCTATCACAGAGATAAAAGGTCACCAGGAATGGCTTGAAAGAAGTGAAAGTGTTAGGCACTCAGTAGTGTCTGACTCTTTGTGACCCCATGGACTGTAGCCCACCAGTCTCCTCTGTCCATGAATTCTCCAGGCAGGAATATGGGTTGCCATCCCCATCTCTAGGAGATCTTCCCATCCCAGGGACTGAACATGGATCTCTCACATTGCAGGTGTATTCTTTCTCGTCTGAGTCACCTGGGAAGGAGTGGCTTACTGTTTATTTATAGCAAATCGCTGAGCAGACCAAAGAAATAGTTGGTCTTTACAAGAAACCACCTTAGTGGTTTATTTCAGCATTACAGTTATTTATTTTGCAACAGATAATTGAATACTTGTTTTCATAACACTCAAATGAACTTTGAATGCTTATTGATACAAACCAAGTGCTAAAAAGTGCCTGCATAGAGTCTTGCATGTGATGTTGACAAGGTGAAAATGAAGTTGGTGAACTCCTTATGCACCGCTGTGGTCTGTGATAGGTCTTGGAATACAAAGATAAATACCATGCCGTTTTCACTTTCCAGAAACTCACAGATTAGTGCCCTTAGGTACACAGTTATGCAACAGATGGGTAGTTGGTATTATCCTTGACCTTAAACCACATTTTCACTGTGTTTGCCTTGTCTGATGTTCAATATCTCTTATGGAAAAACAGTAACTTTTCTCCTGAGATGTCTTTAAGATGAATAAAAGTTTAATACAGAAGGGAGATTTCACCATACAATGTAATTTCCCTTCCAGTTACATCAGAGAAATAAAGTATAAAGTAAGATGGCACAGACTGGACAGACACAGAAAGGTTCTATCTCAGAGGCCGTGGGCCTGGGTGGGCCTGCTGCTGTTGTTCAGTCACTAAGTCATGTCCGACTCTCTGCGACCCCATGGACTGCAGCACGCCAGGCTTCTCTGTCCTTCACCATCTCCTGGAGTTGGCACAAACCCATGTCCATTGAGTCAGTGATACCACCCACCCATCTCATCCTCTGTCGCTGCTTCTCCTGGGTGGTTCGTGTGTGGGTAAAAGGAGCTGCACCTTGACTACTGTCTCTCTATATCTCATGCTCTTCCTTGAACCCTGATTCCTTCAACATCCAGGCATCAGTCCATCTACATAACTGGAGACAGTGTCCTGAGGACTCTGGAACAGAACCTACTATCCCTGCTTCAGCCGCAACTGAGGTCATGCCCAGGACCCCCCAGGATTCCTAGGAAAGTTGAGGTAAATGCTAGTAAGCGTTGCCTTGAATCTCTTTAGCTTTAGACCTTGACAGCATCAAGAGCTGGTCATAGGAAGAGTTTTATACTAAGTTGCAGAACCAAACACAGTGAACTTTCCTGAAGATACCCTGCAGTTTACTTTGTATCCAAGTCTCAAGTCAACAAAATACAAAGGACTGAAAGCAGATCCTTGTTGCCAGGGGCCAAGGCTGGCGAGAGAGGACTGACTGCAAAGAAGCAGCTGGAAACTTTCTGGGTGATGGCGATATTGTTTATCTTGACTGTGGTGCATGACTACATGAGCGCATGTCTCTCTCAGAATCCACAGCACTTGTACACTTTAAAAGATGGATTTTACTCCTATGCTGTATTGTTTGTTAAGAAATTAAATACATGAAGTGCAATATTCAAACTCTATTTGGTCTATGTAGCAAAGTCCAAACACCTTTTAAAAATTATTTCCTCTTGCTTCTTAAAAAAACTTTTTCAAAATGAAATGTAAAGATAGTGATTTCTACACCCTCGTGTTCCTTGCAGCATTGTTTATAATAGTCAAGACATCAACACACGAATGGATAAAACAAACTTGGCATATACTTGTCGCTGTTGTTCAGCCGCTAAGTCTGACTTTTTGTAACCCCATGTGTATGTGTGTGTGTGTCATATACTAAGTCTGACTCTTTGTGACCTCATATGTGCGTGTGTGTGGTATATATATACTCAATGTATAAAAAATGAATAAGCAGTAATGTCAATCAAATAGAATTGGGAAACTGAAGAGGGAGCTCTCACGTCCTGCGCTAATAGCAGAGCCGCGGGCAGTAAAGACTCCTCTCCTTTCCTGTCAAGAACTCAGCCAATGAAAAGCCATGGACTCTTGGTTTACTGAATCCAACTTCCTTTTCTTCTTTATGAAAGCATTCTCCTTCCCTTATCCTGTGAGACTTGCCTGTGGCTCACCATGGTTGGAGACTCAAATTGCAATCCTTTTTGATCCCAAATAAACCTGTCTCTGGTAGAGAAACATCTGGCAGCCTATTTGTTACAGGACAACAAATGGAAAATTTTTTTTTTTAATTTTAAAGTCGCTCAGTTATGTCCGACTCTTCTGTCCATGAAAGTCTCCAGGCAAGAATACTGGCATGGGTTGCCATTCTCCTCTCCAGGGGATCTTCCCAACCCAGAGCTTGAACCCAGGTCTGCCACATGGCAGGCAGATTCTTCACTGTCTGAGCCACCGGGGAAGTGAAGTGAAGAAGTGAATTAGCTCAGTTGTGTCTGACTCTTTGCAACCCCATGGACTGTAGCCTACCAGGCTCCTCCTTCCATGGGATTCTCCAGGCAAGAGTACTGGAGTGGGCTGCCATTTCCTTCTCCAGGGGGATGTTCCTGACCCAGGGATCAAACCTGGGTCTCCTGCATTGTAAGCAGACGCTTTACCGTCTGAGCCACCAAAACCCCACTATTTACCATTAAAAATTATGACTCTCCTTGAATGGAATGATCAACATTTAAATCACTAGCTAAATGGTAAAGGTGAACACTCCTCTCTGAAATGAAAATCTTTTACAAAGCAATACCAAAAGCATAAGACAACTTCCAGTTACCACCAAAGACTGAAAGAGTAATTCACCACCTGATTAAGTGCACATGCTGAAGACCCAAAGACTACGGGTTGAGGCACAGTCTTAAATACACATGCAAAAACCTAACTAATTTGCTTTCGACATCACCTTAGTTTAAGACATGGGTTTTGTAAATATGGTTATTATTGAGGTCTCCATCTCTTTGGGAAATAAAGGATCAACATATTTTTTAGAAAGAACAAATATGTAAATCACAATAATAAAACTATAACATTATTCATTTATAACTATGGCTTCCTTGAACCTTTAAAAAATTTTTCCTGAAAAAATTAATCTGAAACACACTGAACTACATGTTTTCAACATACACTGATCTTTATCATGAATTAAATCCTTCCATTGTAACTGTACTTCTAAGGCAGACAGTTCAGGAATGGTATGCAACAAATCCTATTAGAAGTAAAGATGATATTCAATGAATAATAAGCCATTATCACTAAGATCTGATTAATTTTTGTGCCTTTTTTATCTTGACACTTTTCACTGGGAGTTCAGTAGTAAATTCTAGAGCATACAGATGTCCATAAACACTGAACTTGTTTGTTGATCTTGGTTAGCTATTCTATAAATTCCTACAGACTTTAAACATCATCAGATATTCTGCTGTGAGACATTGAGAGGTATCATCCACTAGGCTGATATCTGAAAGGTGGATAAAGAAATGATCTTCCTGATTCAGATTCAAGAGGGTCATCAGTGAACGTTTCTGCATTAAAAACAAAGCAGCCCTAATCTTAGAAGGCAAGTGCTTCTTGGTCTGCGATTCACTTACCTAGACCTGAGAAGAGTTTAACTCAGACCTATCCCTGGCACTGTCTGGATGGGTGACTTGTCCCTGTTTGCAGAATCACAGGACTGTAACAGTACCTGCAGTAGTAGTATAAGTTGCTCAGTCATGCCGATTCTTTGTGACCCCAGGGACTGTAACCCACCAGGCTGCTCTGTCCGTGAGATTTCTCAAGAATACTAGAGTGGGTAGCCATTCCCTTCTCCAGGGGATCTTCCCGACCCAGAGATGGAACCTGGGTCTCCTGCTTTGCAGGCAGATTCTTTACTGTCTGAGTCATCAGGGAAGCCTTACAAGCTCTTGTCAACCTAGCTCCTCATTTTTCAGTTGAGGAGCCTGAGAGTGGCTTGCCTAGACTCACACCAGAAGCTGGCATCAGAGCTGGATTAGCTCCTGATTCCCTTCCATGCCACCTTACCCGCCTTTCTATCGCTGATTCAGGTTTAACCTCATTCCCCTGCCAGGGACTTTGATACCAGTGAGGGCCAGGAAACCAGGGTTGCCCACAGCTCCCAGTGGGGGCATACTGGAGACACCCAGCTCTGCCCTACTCTTTGTTCACTCTGGCTCACACACCCTCATTGTCTCCTCTTTCTGCCTCATGGACAACCTTTTCTCGAGCTGGAAACAACGCCCTGAAACTCCCTCATAGCCACAGGGGCCTGGAGCAGGAGTGAGGATGGCTTAGGAGAAGAGGGAGAGCAAACTCAGGTCCTCCAGGGTTGTAGAAGACCTAAATATGCCTGGACCTGGAAGGTTTGTTTCCCCCAAAACTTGAGCTGCACAGAGAAGGAAGTCACTCTTTGCTGCTCAGCCTTTCTGTCCCTTGAGACCATCAGTCAGAGCTGGGAAGGCCTTCCTTTCCGACTGCTCTCACCTACACACTGGAGGAGATCCTGATGTTGGAAAGACTGAAGGCAAGAGAAGAAGGAGACAACAGAGGATGAGATGGCTGGATGGCATCACCGACTCAATGGACTTGAACTTGTGCAAACTCCGGGCGATGCTGAGGGACAGGGAGGCCTGGCGTGCTGCCATCCATGGGGTCACAAAGTGTCAGACACGACTGAGTGACTGAATAACAGCATGCTTCTGTGGGTTAAGCATCCACAGTCCTTGTAACCCTCCTTTAAGTGAGTCCTCTGAGGAGTAATGGTTCCTCAGACACACTTTTAGTCAAACTGATCTTCCAGCAAGAAGGCAAAACAGCAGGAATCTTGCTTCCTGCCGTCCTCCAGTGACAACGCCATCAAGTCTGGGGTTGATGGGGGCCCGCAGGTCTGGGTGCGGAGGTGGCTGAGTAATGCAGAGAAAAGGGAAGTAAGGGGTCTCTGAGGACAAGCTCCCCTTCTGAGAACACCTGCTTAGACTCAGCCTCCACCAGGCAAGATGGCGGATACGGTCCAGCATCTGGACAGCGGTGAGCAGAAAGGGGCAAGACCCCTGCTGCGAGCTGGCTTTTCTCCTTAAACTCACCCTCCCTTCTGTGCAGTCAGTGGCTCTCTATGAGCTATTTCCTCCTGCTTCAGTGACATTCTACAAACCCCCTTTTCTGATATAAGTTTGAGTCAATTAAATGTGGAGTGTTTGCGTTGGGTTGTGTTACAGGGTGCTTTGTGATATCAAGTGTCTGAGATAAAGAAACCTTTGAAGTCATTCATCTGAGTAGTTTCATAAAAGATGTCACAACCACCCTGACAGCAACCAATCTTATCTTCCTAGAGTGTTGTTATATGTGTAGCTTGGTGGAGTTTCATTATATTTGGAATCGTTATTTTTCACCTTTCCACAATGGCCTTTTGATAAAAATCGCACTACCTTCTTGGGTTTCTTGTTCCTGCCGTGACTGCCAAAATCTATGGCACTTTATTGATGTTTCCTAATTTTTAATCATTTTGAGGTTTGTGTAATTTGAGACTTGAGGAAACTTTGCATCCCATTGTTAAAAATGCCATCTCTGAGGTCACATGTGACTGCTTAGTCCCCAAACTAGAAGGGTCTTCCCTTTCTCTGTCAGCTGATGTTTGAAAATGGCAAAAGATCCAAAGGAAACCCACTGAAGCAACCACTGAGAGTCTGAAAGAGGGGTCATCAGACACGGTTGGTTTCAGGAGTGCCAGCACGTCATGAGAACGCAGCCCCTCTCCATCTCTCCTCCTGTTGTCTGTGCTGCTTTTGTTCGTGGGACTATTCCTTGTTGTAGTTGACTCCCTCCAGGATTCAAGTCCAACAGGAAAGAAAAAGCTTCCCCTCTGCTCAACAAAAACAAGTTAGGATCTGCTTTCACTGAGCACAGTTAGTCTTCTTGGGACCCACGTCATCTCTGAGCACATGACTGTGGCTGTGATGACTTCCTGCCGTGATCAGGACTGCTGAGGTAAGTAGATCAGTCCCAGAGCCATAGGCGCCATCAGTTCCACCAAGACAAGTGTTCTGAGAATGCACGTGGAGGATTTCCCGCCAAAGAAACTCCACTGACTACCGGCAGAAGGAGGATGAGAATAGACGCTGGAACAGCGCGCATCCACCACTTTCCACCACTTCCTTTACAAGGGCACTTAATCTTGGTGCCCTTGAAAATCCCACATTGCTGTCTTTCCTCACACAGGGCTCCCTGAACTCCCTTCTCTCTGCCTGTCCCTCTTTGGTCCCCTCTTCCTGCTCCTCCCTTGAGAAGAAAGGGCTGGTCCATGATTGTCCAACCCTAACCCCTCAGCTTAACCATATGAGGGTCAGACTCAGCTTGCCATCATCTCCTCTGTGCCTTTACCTAGCTCGGTCCTTCACCCAGAAAGCCACCCCTCTCCCCACCCCTCCTCTCTCCACATTCATGTCCTCTATGCTAGAGTTCAGGCTTCCCTGGTAGCTCAGCCGGTAAAGAGTCTGCTCGCAATGTAGGAGACCCCAGTTCGAATCCTGGGTCAGGAAGATCCCCTAAAGAAGGAATAGGCTACCCACTCTAGTATTCTTGGGCTTCCCTGGTGGCTCAGATGGTAAAGAATCCGCCTGCGACACAGGAGACCCTGGTTTGATCCCTGGGTTGGGAAAAGCCCCCGGAGGAGGGCATGGCAACCCACTCTGGTATTCTTACCTGGAGAATCCCCATGGACAGAGGAACCTGGTGGGCTACAGCCCATGGGGTCACAAAGAGTCAGACACGACTGAGTGACTAAGCACGCATAGCACATGCCTGAAGTCAGATACTCTTTGTGAATCTTCCATCTCTAATTTTCAAGGCAGAAATAAACTCTCCCTTTCCTCTAAACTCATATATTTACCCTCTCTCAAAAGTAGAAACTTCTGGTTTATGTAGTTATAAATTGAAATATGTATGTGTATTACTGCTGTCTCTTAGCCCTGAGGGTGAGGATGTCATTTATCATTGTTCCTCACATAATTAAGAATATTCAAAATGAAATCCAGATCAAGTGGCTCTTCCAGGCATGGGTATTTTCACTGTTGCAGAGATGTCTGTCTGTCTGTTTCCCTTCCTCCCTCCTTCTGCCTCTGTCTGGGTTTTGGTACAGACACATTTTTCATAAAGAGAAGAGATGAGGTGAATTTCTTTCCCAAAAGTGCCTTTTCTTATAAAGGAAAACAAATATCCCTCACCTTTAAAACTACCTCCATGAAAAGGAAACCCTCCTTACATTCCTACACTTGGTAGGAATGTGAATTGGTACTGTCACTATGGGGAACAGTATGGAGGTTCCTTGAAAAACTAAAAACAGAGCTACCATATGATCCAGCAATCCCACTCCTGGGCATATAGCCAGAGAAAACCATAATTCAAAAAGAGAGATGTACCCCAATTCATTGCAACACTGTTTACAACAGCCACGGCATGGAAGCCACCTAAATGTCCACCAACAGAAGAACGGATAAAGAAGATGTGGTATATACATATATACAATGGAGTATTACTCAGCCATAAAAAAGAATGCAGCAAGATGGATGAATCTAGAGATTGTCATACTGAGTGAAGTCAGAGAAAGACAAACATATGATGTCACTAATATGTGGAAGCTAAAAAACAAATGATACAAATGAACTTATTCAGTTCAGTCGTTCAGTCATGTCTGACTCTTTGCAACCCCATGAATTGCAGCACGCCAGGCCTCCCTGTCCATCACCAACTCCCGGAGTTCACTCAGACTCACGTCCATTGAGTCCGTGATGCCATCCAGCCATCTCATCCTGGTTGTCCCCTTCTCCTCCTGCCCCCAATCTCTCCCAGCATCAGGGACTTTTCCAATGAGTCAACTCTTCGCATGAGATGGCCAAAGTATTGGAGGTTCAACTTTAACATCAGTCCTTCCAATGAACACCCTGGACTGATCTCCTTTAGAATGGGACTGGTTGGATCTACTTGCAGTGCAAAGGACTGTCAAGAGTCTTCTCCAACACCACAGTTCAAAAGCATCAATTCTTTGGAGCTCAGCTTTCTTCTCATCCAACTCTCACATCCATACACGACCACTGGAAAAACCATAGCCTTGACTAGACAGACCTTTGTTGGCAAAGTAATGTCTCTGCTTCTTAATATGCTATCTAGGTTGGTCATAACTTTCCTTCCAAGGAGTAAGCATCTTTTAATTTCATGGCTACAATCACCATCTGCAGTGATTTTGGAGCCCCCCCCAAAATAAAGTCTGACACTGTTTCTACTGTTTCCCCATCTATTTACCATGAAGTGATGGTGGGAATACCAGACCACCTGACCTGCCTCTTGAGAAACTGAGAAACGCTGGGCTGGAAGAAGCACAAGCTGGAGTCAAGATTGCTGGGAGAAATATCAATAACCTCAGATATGCAGATGACACCACTCTTATGGCAGAAAGTGAAGAGGAACTAAAAAGCCTCTGGATGAAAGTGAAAGTGGAGAGTGAAAAAGTTGCCTTAAAGCTCAACATTCAAAAAATGAAAATCATGGCATCTGGTCCCATCGCTTCATGGGAAATATATGGGGAAACAGTGGAAACAGTGTCAGACTTTATTTTGGGGGGGCTCCAAAATCACTGCAGATGGTAATTGCAGCCATAAACTTATTAACAAAACAGAAAGGGACACACAGACTTAGAAAATAACAGAGTTACCAAAGTGGGGAGGGAGGATCAGAAGACTGGGATTAACACATACAGACTATTATATATAAAACAGACAACCAAGAAGAGCCTACTGTTCAGCACAGGGGACGCTACTCAGCACTGTGTAATAACCTATATGGGAACAGAATCTAAAAGCGTGGATACATGTATAACTGACTCACTTCACTGTAGAGCAGAAACTAACACAACATTGTAAATATCTTACACTCCAATAAAAGTTCATATAAATATGTTAAGATTAAATATGTTATATTAAATAAAAGTATCCAATAAAAGTTCATATAAATAAACTTTTAAAAATAAATTAATAAAACTACCCTCAAGATGTTTCCTTTCTAATGACCAAGACCTACACAGACACCAGGATTCAGAGCAGCAGAGTCTGAGTTGCACTGACCTTTGGTTGCACCTCCTATCCTTTGGGTGCAGGCCCGGCCCCGGGTTGGCGGGACTGTGGTTGGAGGTGGATACGTCCCTTCTCCCCGCCCCACCCCGCCCCGCGGCCGAGGTGATAAACCCGGACGCTGGGCCCTGGGGCTGTCCCCAGGCACCGAGGAGGAGCGCGCCCCTCGCCATGGCTGCGCGATCGCTCCTCCTGATCCGCGGGGGGCGCGTCGTCAACGACGACTCCTCGCTGGAGGCCGACGTGCTGGTGGAGGACGGCGTGGTGCGGGCTGTGGGGCGCCACGTGCTGCCGCCCGGGGACGCGCCAGCCGGGCTGCGGGTGCTCGACGCCGCCGGCAAGCTGGTCCTGCCCGGGGCATCGACACGCACACACACATGCAGCTCCCCTTCATGGGCTCGCGCTCCGTGGACGACTTCCATCTGGGCACCAAGGTACCGGGCCCCCGCGCGCCCTTACACCCTGGACGCCCGCCCAGCTCTCGGCCACCTCTCCTGCGGTCCCCGGACCCCGAGGAGCGAGCCGGGGCGACCCCGCAGGATGCCAGCCCCCAAGCTGAGCTCCCTTCTTCTGGGTGGTCCTCCTCGGGGAGGCATCAGCTCAGCTTCGGCCGAGCCAGACACCCCCCTGATCCTCTCTTTGGGTAATCTGACTCTTTTAAAGCAACCTATTCCTTCACCCTCGTTTCTCTATCCCCCTCTCCCGAATCCCTCCTTTTCGCTGGGTGTTCTGTGAAACTCCGGAAGTCCTCCTTAATGTCTAGACTCTTTGTAGTCGACGCTCTCAGCCAAAACCAAATGAAAAATCCATTCACCCAGTAGTTACCGCCTTGACTCAAAAGTTAGCGCACGGCGGGTGATGGTGATGACCCCACGACATCCACAGTCTTTGCTGCCACCCGCCAAAAATCCCATGGACGGAGGAGCCTGGTAGGCTGCAGTGCATTGGGTCACTAGGAGTCGGACAAGACTGAGCGACTTCACTTTCACTTTTCACTTTCATGCATTGGAGAAGGAAATGGCAACCCACTCCAGTGTTCTTGCCTGGAGAATCCCAAGGACGGCGGAGCCTGGTGGGCTGCCGTCTCTGGGGTCGCAAAGAGTCCGTCACGACTGAAGCGACTTAGCAGCAGCAGCAGCAGCAGCCAGCAGAAAAAGTATTCATGCAAGGCCGACTAGGATTTCCAAGAGCGCTGTTGCAGAAACGGTCTCCCAGCGCTAGCTCTCAACTTGACCCCACCCCTTCTCCGACCTGCTTGCCTGGGACTTCAAATTCAGACCCTGATTCTTGCTGATTGAGCACCTGCGGCTTTCACAGCGGGGTCGAAGGATCAGATTACAGATCTCCCCCAGGGAGGGAGGTCTGGGTTTCTCTAGACCAAAGGCCTAAAGACTCAGCCTTTGAAAAGAACTGAAACGAATCTCCAAAGCTCCCGGAAGGAAAAAAAAAAAATCAGAAGATGAAGAGGGCAGCTTATAGGAACCTGAAGTTAAAACTGCACGTAACCACTTTGGCTGGAGCCTGACCTGCACCCTTCTCAAGGCTCCGTTGGGGCTGTGGTGGGAGAGCCGGCTCCTTGCAAAATGCAGGTAGTGATACCCTGAAGGTCTGAGCTCTGTGTGGGTTTTTTCTCATTGACCGTTCTCTGACGTGTACAAAGCAAATCGGGTTGTTAGTCCAAGTACAGGCTGTGCAGTTTCAAAGCAGTTTTGAGAATTTATCCATTACCCTACCGATTTCTAACAGCTTTACTCTCTCTACACCTCTGTTCCTCCACGTTCTCAATCCTCTATGATTGACCAAAATGTTTAAGAAAAAAAGAACTATCTGACCCAGAGAGAAGGTCTGGGGCAGGCTGCTGATGCCAACATTTGCAAAGCTTCCTCCTAGTTACTAATTATCAGGACAATGGTCAAGGTCTTTTATAGGAAAGATCAGTATCTGTTGAAGAGGATTCACTTTTATCTTTTGCTAAAATGTGAAATTTGCTAAATTTCAACAACTTTATGTCGACATGTAAAATACATTTTTTCAGATATCCAAGCAATTCACGATTGTAGAAATTTGGGGGGGAAAGTAGGAAAGTAGAAAGAGGAACAGTATTACCCATAATCTCTCACTCAGTGATAATGTTTTGGTTTAATGTCTTTATGGTTTTCATATGCTTTATTTTACATAGCTGAGGTGGTCTTGTGCATGTGTGTATAAGTGTGTGTGCCTGTATATAGAAATCACGTGCCCTGTTGTATTCAGTTATCGTACAAGCACTTTCTGTTGTCACGGACTCACCATTCAGTCGGTGCATTGCTGATGGCAAGGCATTTCATTGACACCTCCATTAACCACATAGGGAGCTGCTGTTGCTGATCATCAGTCAGTCACCAGGCCTGCTAGCATCATCCCCTTCATTATTTCCCTTTCTCTCATCCCAGATGAAGCAGCCAAGAAGGGTTAGGATGATGTGGGGAAGGGACGTTCCCTCTCTCTCAAGATGATTGGTGCATGCCCAAAGATCCAGGGAGGTGGTTCTCAGCTTTCTACATGTCCTTGTCCATTCTGGGATTCCAGTTTGGAGAGGTTTATGATTCCATTACAGTAAAGAATCCGCCTGCAATGTGGGATACCCGGGTTCAAAAGATCCTTTGGAGAAGGGAAAGGCTACCCACTCCAGTATTCTGGCCCGGAGAATTCCATGGACTCTATAGCCCATGGGGTCACAAAGAGTCGGACACGACTGAGCAACTTGCACTTTCACTTCACTTCATGCTTCCATACTTAGAAGACAGATTTTTGTAGTATATTATTTAAAGAACTTACTGGTTGATTCTTTAGGCATTTCTCACTTAAAAGTTGTCAAAACATTAAAGGAAACATGTTTTTCATGAGCTTAGAACTGCGAGCAGAAAACGATATGGTCAGAGATAAGGTCAAAGATTGAGCAAAGACTGAATGCATGTTGAACATTAAACAGTACTCAAAAAAGGACAAAGTTGCAAAAGTTTACTTCGAAATCTGTTGGTTGGATCCCAGGATATAGTCACCCTCCCACCCCCACTCCCTAAACAGATGAGACTCCATAACAGGGAACCAGACAGATAAATAAACACGAGCATTAAAGTATTGGCCTGAGTTCTGAAAGAAGGCCATTATGAAGTTATTTTGTCCTCTTTTCTAGAGTCTTCACAATAATTCCCAATGCAGGGTTGGTGGTCTTGGGTTTGGGGAAATAGGGACAAAGAAGTCTTTTGTAAATGCTGGTCATATTTTATACTAAACTTGAAAGACACGAGTACTGTTGAGCAGCCTTTGCTTCATCAATCTGTGCTATGTCTTAGGCACTGTGCTAAGCTGTGCTTCATCTTCCAACAATCCCAGGTGCCACGGTCTACCCTTTGCAATTAACAAAGCTGAAATGTAAGTCAGTGGCCATGGTTGCACACCTAGTAAGTGGCAGAGTGGTTCTTCAAATTCAGGACCGCCTGCCTTCTATACTAGGTTCTCTTCCTTTCTGAAATGATGATTTAAAAAAAAAAAAAAATCTACTGTTTAAATTCACCAAAGTGGCAGTAGGTAGATGAAAAGCCTATATAAGTAAGGGGTATGTTACTGTGAGATGACTTTTGTCAAAGACAGAGCAAAGTCAACCTTAAGATATACAGTAGCCCTTCACCTTCCTAGTGCTGGAGGCAGTTAAGGTTGTCAAAATAAATATATACCGCAGGGAGCGGGTTTGTGAAACATTTGTACCTGCATTTATAGCCACATCATCCCTAAGGGTACCTTAAGTACAGAAAGCCATAAAGTAAGAATGATATATCATGCTTTCAGGAGATGGGCCCCAAAAGGTTAGACCAGTATGTGCTTCCTGCAAGCACCAGGCTGATCATTTATAATATCTGACAAACAGAAAGGATACTGTTTGTGGTGTCGTATGTATTGATCACTAGGTTGTGATGGAGCCAAATTTAAAAACTGAAATATAGGTCAACCAAAGGTTGCATATGTTGGAAATCTAATTCATGTCAGAGGTAGGTTTAAAGCTTATAATTGATTTACTTAATTACAGGTAAAAGCCTTCCATCTGATACAACTAATGGTAATAGCATTCTGCTTTAAAGAAATCACATTTCATTTTGTTATTCTGTACTAGATATACAGTAGTCTTCCAATAATTTAATATCTGTTGTGAAAGACAATGGGATTCTTTATTCAAATGGGTATTGTAAATTAGATAAACTTGAAGGAATTATAACTGCTTTTACGACATCCTGTGATAAGAAAGTGAATTAAAAGAACTCAGTCAGTTTTCAAATATATATATATATATTTGTATTCAGACATAGACACAGCTTGGAGTGGGTGGACTCACATTAAAAAACTGGCAGCATCAGTAGCTGGCAAAAATATCATTTTTTTTAAACTGAGAGAATGCAGAATACCTTTTTGTGAAGGACAAAAAGTCCTCAAAATGATCAAGAGAGAAAATTATACTTTGCTCTGGAACTTTCTGGTAAAATGCCATGACGGTGATTACTTATAATAACGGAGTGGAAGGTATATGATTAACCACACATTTGCGGTTGTATTTATAGAGCTTCCTCACCTTGTAGAAGAGCTGTGATTCAGAGAGTTTGGTTGCAAACCAAACCTCTTTTCTGTTGCCTCTCTTTCAGAGCTCCAGGATGGGTTTCAGAAGCTGTGCGGGCAAGTCAGTTCCTCTCTTGGTGTTGTCAATGTTTCCTTATCTGTAAAACAAGGCAATAATAGTGAGAACATCTTTGATTAAAAAAAAATTTTAAGTAATGAAAAATATATATTCTTCATTCAGGAAAAGGCTGGAAATTATAGTCGCTTAATATATATGAGTTGAATGAAGAAACTGCTCTTTTTTTCTAAAAAAAAAAAAGGAAAATACAGAAGAGTATAAAGAAAAATAATAGCTAGATTGCCTACAGTTTCAACATTTTGCTTTTAACATTTCCCTTTCAGATTTTTCTTTTTTGGGAGGGACATATGAACGTTTTTCCTTGTACTGAATTGTGTGTATGCTTTGGGATCAGCCTTATTCATGAAACCTTTCCCCAGGATCTTCACTGTTGTCAGAGAATTTGATTTCTGTTCCTTGCTGTCTTGTCCAAGACTGAGACCCAGGTCTTTCTCTCTGGTCTTCTATCTCTTCTGCATCAGGCTTCCATTTCTGCCTGTCTGAATATGTCCCATAAGCGCCTCAGACTTCAAGTCCTCAAGTTTATCCTTCTCTTCTAGTGCTTGACCCATTTTTCTTCCTGTTTCCCTTGCTGTTAACAACTCCACTCTCACCTTGTTGGACATCTTGGTGGTATCCAGCTCTTTTTGGCTTGTGTATAATAATGTAACGTAATTCATTGCTCAGATGCTTGATAACTGACATGGAAATCACCCCTCAGGGTGAAATGCCTGGGCCAGCATTGGATTCATCTTTAAAGATCTAACACATATATCCAGATTGCCTTTCAGTTTATGCCCCAATCCCCACCCACCTCTGCAGCAATACATCCTAATTCCCATCTCATTGCATCCTAGCTAATTGTGGATGTTGACTTTTAAAAACTTGATGCTAATTTAATAGGAAAAGCATAGAATTTCTTACCGTTTTTAAACAAGCATTTCTTTAATTGCTGGTAAGGATGAGCTTTGAACATTCTTATGTTAATAGCTTCCATATTCCAGCTGTAAAAGTGTGTAATTCTATGATTTCCATCAGTGGCTATTTACTGATTACAAATTTAATCTCTGTACTAATCAGAAAACAAAAATAAAACCATCTCAAAGGTTAATTTGAAGCCACTCAGTGTGAAGTAGGGCTTTGGCTCTATTGAGGATGTTGTGTGTTAGGAAGCCTTTCAATGAATTTTATAGAATCTGGGACTTGCCTTCTTTCAGTTTTCATATTTGTGTTTTGCATGCTTTTCACTTCCACTTGTTTTCTCCTTCATTTATCTGGACCACATGTCTTCAGTGTCTGAAAGAGGTAGGCAGGAATCACGGTTTCCTTGACACTGCTATCAGGAAGGAAAACTTTTCCTCTAACCACTTATGTTTAGTTTGGTGGGTAGCTCAGTCGGTAAAGAATCTTCCAGCAGTACAGGAGACCCAAATTTGATCCCTGGGTTGGGATGATCCCCTGGAGAAAGAAACGAAGGCAAACCACTCCAGTACTCCTGCCTGGAAAATCCCATGGACAGAGGAGCCTGGTGGGCTGCAGTCCATGGAATCGCAAAAGTCGGACATGACTTAGCGACAAAAACCACCCTCACGAAATGAACTGACAAAAGATAGATTCAAAAGAGAAAAGATAGATTTTTAAAATTCATGTACATTCAGGCCAAGTTCACAGAAAAATGTGATTCAAGAAGGCAAGTTAGAATTAGGGACTTTCATATCATCCTGGGGCTTCCCCAGGGCTCAGTGGTAAAGAATCCATCTGCCAGTGCCGGAGACACAGGAGAGCAGGTTCGATCCCTGGGTGGGAAAGATCACCTGGAGGAGGAAGTAGCGACCCACTTGTATTCCAGCCTGAAAGCCTCCATGGACAGATGAGCATGGCCCGCTAGAGTCCAAAAGGTCACAAAGATTCAGAAATGACTGAGCACAGGCAGCCTATCACCTTAACGTGGGAAGGGCACCTATGGGAAAACAAATGGCTTTTAGGAGAGACCGATGGGCTCTTAGGAGAATAGATGGAGATAGGATATTTCATGACAAGATCTACTTAGGTGTGGTGCAAGCTTCTAGTCTCAGGTTGTAAGAGTCATCTTCCTGGAAGGGGATTTATGACAATTCAGTTCTTTTTTGAAAGGCTCTGCTTTCAGGCAGATAAAGGAGTTCTGGGGAGGAGGGGGGAAGACATCTATTGTCAGATGCCTTCAGCTCAAAATGATTTTTCTGCCACAGTGGAATATTCTGGACCTCATCACTGCCACTTAATATGGAATAACCTTAAGCGATGGATTTTTAAAGTTCATAATTAGATTCAATGAGTTCAGGCAACAAATAATTCTTGGAAACCCCCTAAGTGCCAGGCATTGTGGTTAGGGTTATAGAGATGAAACCGGGATCTTTGTTCTCAATGGCAGACAGACTGGAGGTATATGGGGCTCTAATTTTTCCTGGCTTTGGTAATAAATTATACACAGTGAACTTTTGGATGTGTAGGCTTAACTTGAATTTTGTGTGACTGTTTTTGAGTGAACACTTGCAATCTGGCATTTTCCCTTGTGCTTAGTAACCAGTCATAATTGCTGACATCACTGGGCTACATTTCTGATAAGTGAGCTTCAGCACCTGCCCAGAGCCTTCCCCTCAACACTGCTTTGTTCTCTTCTTTTCAGATGTCAAGTTAACAATCGAGGAAGGACACCTCACTTTTTCTGTTACCTTTCTTTGCCTCCAATAGAGAAATTGTGTGTTACAGTGATAGTAGTCATGAGTTCCTGAGTCCTGAGGATCTGTTTACCCATAAATTCTTAAATAAAATAAAGCAAATCATAATCTTTAAAAAAAAAAAAAACAGGAAATTATTGGAGGCATAGATATAAAGGTGAAGTCGCTCAGTCGTGTCCGACTCTTTGCGACCCCATAGACTATAGCCTATCAGGCTCCTCCGTCCATGGGATTTTCCAGGCAAGAGTGCTGGAGTGGATTGCCATTTCCTTCTCCAGGGAAATGGAGATAGATATAAAAATAGACTGTAATTCTGTTTTGTTAAAAGTCCTATCTAACACTGATTAAGTAATAGGCTTGGGACAAAACTGAGCATTCAGCTTTCAAATGTGCTTAGAGTCTACATTCCATGTTAACAGTTTCATAGAAGGATCTTGGAAACAACACAGCCAGGGCTAGCAATTTTTTTTGAGAAATGGAATCGCGTGTGAATATGCAATCTGCACAGCTTTCTCACTTTGCTATTGGAGAAATGAATCATCCTAATTATTCTATCTCATAATTTTTGGGAGAAATTAATTGGTCTCTCTTCCTTTCTCCCTTAAACATTTAAAGAATATTTATGTACTGTAACAGGCATAGTCATATGTTGATGAAACTACATCAACTAAATAAAAAAAATCTTTAGGGACCTTTGATCCCTAAAGCAGGCCAGTAGGCAGCCAGGGCTAAGAGTCACAGAACTGGGGACTTCTCTGACAATACAGTGGTTAAGACTTCACCTTTCAATGCAGGGGGTGCAGGTTTGATCCCTAATCAGGGAGCTAAGATTCCACATGCCTCACAGTCAAAAAACCAAAACATAAAACAGAAGCAATATTGTAATAAATTCAGTAAAGACTTTAAAAATGGTCCAAATCCAAAAAAAAAATCTTAAGAAAAAAAGAGTCACTGGATTAGAGAAGGGACAAGGAGAAAAGAATGTGGGTGGCTTGACTCTCTGATATGGAAAGGAACTCAGATCATGCAGAGCTTTATGAAGCTGTGTGATGACTGTTTTCCTTCATCCTAATAGCATAGGGAAGGAAATCAAGAAACAGGCAAATTTGGCTTGGAGTACAAAATGAAGCAGGGCAAAGACTAATAGAGTTTTGCCAAGAGAATGTACTGGTCATAGCAAACACCCTCTTCCAACAACACAAGAGAATACTCTACACATGGACATCACCAGATGGTCAACACCGAAATCAGACTGATTCTATTCTTTGCAGCCAAAGATGGAGAAGCTCTATACAGACAACAAAAACAAGACCGGGAGCTGACTGTGGCTCAGATCATGAACTCCTTATTGCCAAATTCAGACTTAAACTGAAGAAAGTAGGGAAATCCGCTAGACCATTCAGGTATGACCTAAATCAAATCCCTTATGATTATACAGTGGAAGTCAGAAATAGATTTAAGGGTCTAGATCTGATAGATAGAATGCCTGATGAACTATGGAATGAGGTTTGTGACATTGTACAGGAGACAGGGATCAAGACCATCCCCATGGCAAAGAAATGCAAAAAAGCAAAATGGCTGTCTGGGGAGGCCTTACAAATAGCTGTGAAAAGAAGAGAGGCGAAAAGCAAAGGAGAAAAGGAAAGATATAAGCATCTGAATGCAGAGTTCCAAAGAGTAGCAAGGAGAGATAAGACAGCCTTCCTCAGCGATCAATGCAAAGAAATAGAGGAAAACAACAGAATGGGAAAGACTAGGGATCTCTTCAAGAAAATTACAGATACCAAGGGAACATTTCATGCAAAGGTGGGCTCGATAAAAGACAGAAATGGTCTGGACCTAACAGAAGCAGAAGATATTAAGAAGAGGTGGCAAGAATACATAGAAGAAATGTACAAAAAAGATCTTCGTGACCCAGATAATCATGATGATGTGATGACTAATCTAGACCCAGACATCTTGGAATATGAAGTCAAGTGGGCCTTGAAAGCATCACTATGAACAAAGCTAGTGGAGGTGATGGAATTCCCGTTGAGCTGTTTCAAATCCTGAAAGATGATGCTGTGAAAGTGCCACACTCAATATGCTAGCAAATTTGGAAAACTCAGCAGTGGCCACAGGACTGGAAAAGGTCAGTTTTCATTCCAATTCCAAAGAAAGGCAATGCCAAAGAATGCTCAAACTACTGCACAATTGCACTCATCTCACATGCTAGTAAAATAATGCTCAAAATTCTCCAAGCCAGACTTCAGCAATACGTGAACCGTGAACTTCCAGAATTTCAAGCTGGTTTTAGAAAAGGCAGAAGAACCAGAGATCAAATTGCCAACNAGAAAGGCAATGCCAAAGAATGCTCAAACTACTGCACAATTGCACTCATCTCACATGCTAGTAAAATAATGCTCAAAATTCTCCAAGCCAGACTTCAGCAATACGTGAACCGTGAACTTCCAGAATTTCAAGCTGGTTTTAGAAAAGGCAGAAGAACCAGAGATCAAATTGCCAACATCTGCTGGATCATGGAAAAAGCAAGAGAGTTCCAGAAAAACATCTATTTCTGCTTTATCGACTACGCCAAAGCCTTTGACTGTGTGGATCACAATAAACTGTGGAAAATTCTGAAAGAGATGGGAATAGCAGACCACCTGACCTGCCTCTTGAGAAATGTGTATGCAGGTCAGGAAGCAACAGTAAGAACTGGACATGGAACAACAGACTGGTTCCAAATAGGGAAAGGAGTACGTCAAGGCTGTATATTGTCACCCTGCTTATTTAACTTCTATGCAGAGTACATCATGAGAAACGCTGGACTGGAAGAAACACAAGTTGGATCAAGATTGCTGGGAGAAATTTCAATCACCTCAGATATGCAGATGACACCACCCTTATGGCAGAAAGTGAAGAGGAGCTTTAGCCTCTTGATGAAAGTGAAAGAGGAGAGTGAAAAAGTTGGCTTAAAGCTCAACATTCAGAAAACAAAGATCATGGCATCTGGTCCCATCACTTCATAGGAAATAGATGGGGAAACAGTAGGAACAGTGTCAGACTATTTTTTTGGCCTCCAAAATCACTGCAGATGGTGACTGCAGCCATGAAATTAAAAAACGCTTACTCCTTGGAAGAAAAGTTATGACCAACCTAGATAGTATATTCAAAAGCAGCGACATTACTTTGCCGACTAAGGTCCGTCTAGTCAAGGCTATGGTTTTTCCAGTAGTCATTTATGGATGTGAGAGTTGGACTGTGAAGAAGGCTGAGCGCCGAAGAATTGATGCTTTTGAACTGTGTTGTTGGAGAAGACTCTTGAGAGTCCCTTGGACTGCAAGGAGATCCAACCAGTCCATTCTGAAGGAGATCAACCCTGGGATTTCTTTGGAAGGATTGATGCTAAAGCTGAAGCTCCAGTACTTTGGCCACCTCATGCGAAGAGTTGACTCATTGGAAAAGACTCTGATGCTGGGAGGGATTGGGGGCAGGAGGAGAGGACGACAGAGGATGAGATGGTTGGATGGCATCACCGACTCAATGGACATGAGTCTGAGTGAATTCCGGGAGTTGGTGATGGACAGGGAGGCCTGGCGTGCTACGATTCATGGGGTTGCAAAGAGTCAGACACGACTAAGCAACTGAAATGAACTGAACTGAACTGAACTAACAGCATAGGGAAGTCAATAAAAGATGGAAAGTGGCTAGCGTGGCTGGGGTCAAGGTGAGAGTACAGAAGCTAACTGCTCTAGTCTGGTCAGGAGATGCAGGTAGCACTCTGAGCAGTGCTGGAAGTATGGTCACAGGTTTTGTGTCGGGGAGAGGATACGTTTGCTGACAGATTGGACTTGGTGATACCAGGGAAGAAGAGAGGTAGACATCAAGGCTACCTCTTGAGTCTGTGTTGGCCCAGTTGGATGGGTGATGGTGTGATTAATATTTCACACTTGGGGAGGCAAGGAGTATGGCAAGGTACTGTGGGGCATCTCTTTGAAAGTATTTTTATTTATTTTTAATTTCATTTATTTATGTTTTATTTTTGGCCTTGCTGGATCTTTGTTGCTTCGTTCGGGCTTTCCCTAGTTGTGGTGCGTGGATTTTCACTATGGTGGCTTCTCTGGTTGCGGAGCACCGGCTCTAGAGTGCATGGGTTCTGTTGCCCTTCAGCATGAGGGATCTTCCAGGACCAGGGATCAAACCCATGTACCCCGTACTGGCTGGTGGACTCCCACCCACTGGACCCCCAGGGAAGTCCCTGTGGAGGACATCTTTTTACAAAGCTGGTTATGCATCTGACGTTAGAATATAAACTGGAATCATGAAATTTGCTTTCTTAAGTCTTAGTGACTATGAGAAAGTTGAAAATTCAGCCACGTGTTTTTCTCCCTAAGGCTTAAATGTCCTGCTGGATTTCTTTTTTATTTATTTGGGTTGAGCAAGTCCTGTGATAAATGTTAGTGAAACAAAGTCACTTGTTCCAAGATGAGCTTAGGAATGAAAACTCAGTGAGTTCATAAAAAAAAAAAACACTTGAGATGCTTTCAATAATTATTTACAGTCTAATACAGTCTTAAGTAAAATCTTGTGTTATGTAATATTATAACCCTACTGTTGGTTAGAGTTTATCCCAATTTATGTTCAGTCACAGAAAGGAGATCAAACCAGTCAATCCTAAAGGAAATCAACCCTGAATATTCATTGGAAGGACTGATGCAGAAGTGAAGGTCCAATACTTTGGCTAGCTAATGTGAATAGCCAACTCTTTGGAAAAGACCCTGATGCTGGGAAAGACTAAATCCAAAAGAAGAAGAGATAGGCAGAGGGTGAGATAGGTAGTATCGTTAACTCAATGGACATGAATCTGAGCAAACTCAGGGAGATGGTGAAGGACAGAGGAGCCTGGTGTGCTGCAGTCCATGGGGTGTAAAGCATCAGACACGACTTAGAGCCTAGATAGCACATACATGCTCTTCTCTCCCTAAGAGAAGGTTTTAGACAAATTAGAAGCTTTTCAAGGGAGAACAGCCAAAGTACTTAGGAGCTGAAAGAACTGATTTATGAGCCAAGATTAGAAGAGGTAAATGCATTTTGTTTGGCTAACTGACAAATAAAGGTGAAGTCAATCAGCGATAAATACAAAGGAAACAATTAGGTTTTGTATGAAAATATGAAAGGAATTTCCCCTCTTTCCTGGTTCTCCCTCCCCTAAACTCTCTTTATTCTTCAAATGTTGATCCTGGTGAACATCTTGTGAAATGAATGTAAAGCATCTGATGTTAAAAGCAATTCAGTGAATACTGAAAATCTACAAGGTGAGCTAGGAATGCAATGTTCTGATGAGTTGATTTGCTGGATAAAGTTAATTATCCTGTGAATAGTAGCTGTGTGGAGGCAAAAAGCATCAAGATAGGGCTTTTCCTTGTAACTCTTTCAGGAGCACATTATTTCAATGGCATTTCTCAAAATGATGAACATGACATGAGCTTAATAAAATTTCATTTCCTTTGTGAATTTACAATTCATAGTTCAATGGGATTTGTTTTGTTTTGGTATGGTCTTGGGTTTCCTAAATGGTTGATTTATTTTACCAACCTATGCATTTCTCCAAGTAAGGATTCACTGATGAACTGGGACAATAGGCTGGAAACCATCATACTAAATTGAAGACTGGGTAAGGGGACAAGGCCTGCGTAGGGTTGAGGCCCAGAGTAGGTGGAATGTAAGACCTTCTGGCCAAAGCTGCAGCCTTCTCCGTGTTCCCAATGAGAATTGCCAACTGTGTGACCCTGGAGAGCCATTTGACATCTCTGAGCCTCAGCATCCTCAACTGTAAAATAAGAAAAGCAATTTCTATCTCTCAGGACTGTAGCAAGGCATCATTCAATCAGTTAATGTACATAAGATGCTTAACAGAGAAAGAACAAGATGGCGGAGGAGTAGGTGGATGGGAGTACATCTCTCTCCACGGATACATCAGGGATACGCCTTCAGACACAGAAGTGCATACAGAACACCAGCTGAGAGCAGACAGGAGTACCTGACCAGTGGAAAAGAAAATATAAGACCAAGCAAAATTCAGTAGGATGAAGGAACTAGGGGGAAAAACAGGAGTATTAGCAGGACTGGACCTGCCTTCGGCAGGTGGGGAAACTGAAGCAAGGGTCCGATCCCCACAGCAGGGCAGTTGTCTGAGTCAGAGGAGAAACATTTAAGGCTGATAGTGAAACAGCTGATCTGTGGTAGCCTAAGTGGAATGAGAATCAGACAGCTCCTGCCACAGCCATACATACCCCAGGCAGGAACACTGGTCTCCTGGAAGGTGCAGCAGCTAGGAGCTGGAGTTTAGGGATTGTGGAGCAATCCCAGGGAAAGGGCTGCTGTTAACTGCAGAGAGACAGGTTGAGGGGATGTGAGGGAGGAGACCGTGGTGGGAAATGCCAGTGGAGGAAAGTCAGGCAGCCATGGAAGCAAGGTGATACTGCTGAGTCATGCATCAGGGGTGGAGCCACCACCATAGCCTTTCTCTTCCCACATGCCAGCATCAGCAGCTGAACAGTAGGGAGGCTGGCCCATCAAATGCCTGACACACTGAACCACAGAGTAGGACCCCACCCAGGATGCCCCTTTAAGTGCCTTAAGAGCTGATCTACAGAGTAGGACCCCAGCCAAGGGGCGCCCTCTATGTGCCTGACACACCAAACAACAGAGAAGGACTCCAGACCCGTTCAATTCAGTTCAGTTGCTCAGTTGTGTCCAACTCTTTGCGACCCCATGGACTGCAGCACACCAGGCTTCCCTGTCCATCACCAACTCCCAGAACTTGCTCAAACTCATGTCCATTTAGTCAGTGATGCCATCCAACCATCTCATCCTCTCTCGACCCCTTCTACTCCCACCTTCAATATTTTCGAGCATCAGGGTCTTTGCTGGTGAGTCAGTTCTTCTAATCAGGTGGCCAAAGTATTGGAGTTCAGCTTTAGCATCAGTCTTTCCAATGAATATTCAGGGTTGATTTCCTTTAGGCTAGACTGGTTGGATCTCCTTGCAATCCAAGGGACTCTCAACAGTCTTCTCCAACACCACAATTCTCAAGCATCAATTCTTCGGCGCTCAGCCTTCTTTATAGTCCAACTCTCACATCCATACATGGCTACTGGAAAAACCATAGCTTTGACTAGATGGACCGTAGTTGGCAAAGTAATGTCTCTGCTCTTTAATATGCTGTCTAGGTTGATCATAGCTTTCCTTCCAAGGAGCAAGCATCTTTTAATTTCATGGCTGCAGTCACCATCTGCAGTGATTTTGGAGCCCCCCCCCCCCAAATAAAGTCTCTCGTGGTTTCCATTGATTTCCCCATCTATTTGCCATGAAGTGATGGGACCAGATGCCATGATCTTAGTTTTCTAAATGTTGAGTTTTAAGCCAGCTTTATCACTTTCCTCTTTCACTTTCACCAAGAGGCTCTTTAGTTCTTCTTTGCTTTCTGCCATAAGGGTGGTGTCATCTGCATATCTGAGGTTACTGATATTTCTCCTGGCAATATTAACTCCAGCTTGTGCTTCATCCAGCCTGGCATTTCTCATGATGTACTCTGCATATAAGTTAAATAAGCAGGGTGACAATATAAGCCTTGACGTACTCCTTTCCTGATTTGGAACCAGTCTGTTGTTCCATGTCCAGTTCTAACTATTGCTTCTTGACCTGCACACAGATTTCTCAGAAGGCAGGTCAGGTGGTCTAGTATTGCCATCTCTTTCAGAATTTTCCAAAGTTTGTTTTGATCCACACAGTAAAAAGCTTTGGCATAGTCAATAAAGCAGAAGTAGGTGGTTTTCTGGAACACTCTTGCTTTTTTGATAATCCAGCAGATGTTGGCAATTTGATCTCTGGTTCCTCTGCCTTTTCTAAATCCAGCTTGAACATTTGGAAGTTCACGGTTCATGTACTGTTGAAACGTGGCTTGGAGAATTTTGAGCATTACTTTGCTGGCAGTGAGATGAGTGCAATTGTGCAGTAGTTTGAGCATTCTTTGGCATTGCCTTTCTTTGGGATTGAAATGAAAACTGACCTTTTCCAGTCTTGTGGCCACTGCTGAGTTTTCCAAATTTGCTGGCATATTGAATGCAACACTTTCACACCATCATCTTTCAGGATTTGAAATAGCTCAACTGGAATTTCATCACCTCCACTAGCTTTTTTCATGGTGATGTTTTCTAAGGCCCACTTGACTTTGCATTCCAGCATGTCTGGCTCTAAGTGGGTGACCACACTATCACGGTTATCTGGGTCATGATGATCTTTTTTGTATAGTTCGTCTGTGTATTCTTGCCACCTCTTAATATCTTCTGCTTCTGTTATGTCCATACCATTTCTGTCCTTTATTGTACCCATCTTTGCATGAAATATTCCCTTGGTATCTCTAATTTTCTTGAAGAGATCTCTAGTCTTTCCCATTCTGTTGTTTTCCTCTATTTCTTTGCAATTGATCACTGAGGAAGGCTTTCTTATCTCTCCTTGCTACTCTTTGGAACTCTGCTTTCAAATGGGTATATCTTTCCTTTTCTCCTTTGCCTTTAGCTTCTTTTCTTTTCTCAGTAACCCCTCTTCAGACAACCATTTTGCCTTTTTGCATTTCTTTTTATTGGGGATGATCTTGATCACTGCCTCCTGTACAATGTCATGAACCTCCATTCATAGTTCTTCAGAAAGTCTATCTGTCAAATCTAATCCCTTGAATCTATTTGTCACTTCCACTGTGTAATCATAAGGGATTTGATTTAAGTCATACCTGAGTGGTCTGGTAGTTTTCCCTACATTCTTCAATTTAAGTCTGAATTTTGCAATAAGGAGTTCTTGATCTGAGCCACAGTCAGCTCTCTGTCTTGTTTTTGCTGACTGTATAGAGCTTCTCCATCTTTGGCTGCAAAGAATATAATCAATCTGATTTTGGTATTGACCATCTGGTGATGTCCATGTATATAGTGTTCTTTTGTGTTGTTGGAAGAAGGTGTTTCTATGACCAGTGCATTCTCTGGCAAAACTCTTTTAGCCTTTGCCCTGCTTCATTTTGTACTCCAAGGCCAAATTTGCCTGTTACTTGAGGTATCTCTTGACTTCCTACTTTTGCATTCCAGTCCCCTATGATGAAAAGGACATCTTTATTGGGTGTTAGTTCTAAAAAGTCTTGTAGGTCTTCATAGAGCCATTTGGTTTCAGCTTCTTCAGCACTCCCCAGGAAAGGGAGCCCTCTAAGTGCCCTCTAAGTGAACAGGTGGAGCTACAGAGAAAAACTGACCAAAGAGGCCTTCTGATTGCCAACTACAAGAGGCTCAAAAAAAGACTCTGATAGGGCCATAGCTTCTGCAGCAGAGGCAGTCTGTGTCCCTGCATACTTGATGCTGCCAGGGTCCCTGCAAGCCAAGTAGCTGCACCATCTTAACGCTCATCTCTCATTGGGGCAGAGCTGCCACAGACAAAAAATAAGTCTTGCATCTATGCTCAAAGGGGGACACTTTGGTCATGTCTGACTCTTTGCGACCCTGTAGACTGTGGCCTGCCAAGATTCTCTGTCAGAGAAGGTGGGGGTCTCCAGGCAAGAATGCTGCAGCATATTGACCAGTACTGGTTGCCATACCCTTCTAAAGCACTACATTTCCTGCTATCCTAGCCACCAACCCCTGAGTATCTGGTGCTGCCGAACCCCTGCGACACAAGCAGCAGCACCACCTCCACACCTGGCCCTCACAGGGGCAAACCCAAGCTCTCCAGGGCAGCCTCAGGAGCTAAACCCCAGGGTAAGACCCACATGTAGAGGTGGAAATAAAACCACAATTGAAACCCAGAGGTGGAAATAAAACCACAGTTGAAACCCAGGGGCAATGTGTCTAAGGAAGAAGATCCAAAATCTTCCCACCAGCTATACAAGCTGCAAATTAAGTCCACATGATCAACTAATCAGACTCTGTGTCTATGGAATATATAAAAGACCATTGAGAGCTCCCACAAAAGAAAATGCACTAACTCTGATAGCTGTGGCACTGGAGGCAAAAACATGCAGGAGTATAACCAGATTAGAATCTGTCCCACGGCAGATCCAGAGATCAGCACAGTGCTAAGGGACATCCTAGGGAGATATCAAGTCCTGAGCATTTGGAGTCGGAGCACTGACTCCAAGACCCTAGACTAGCAAAAAACTACCCGTAGTGAGTATCAAATAGTGGGGGCTGACATAAAGGAAACCACTTGAATACAAGATCTGGCATCACCCAACTATAAGTAGCACCCTGTGCAGGATGCCTCATCTAAACAACAAACAAAACAAAGATACAATCCCAATCATCAGCAGACAGGATTACCACCTCACTCAGCCTTGCCCATCAGAGGAAAAGCAAATAAATAAAAACTCAGCACAAATCTTATTGTATACAAAGCTCACACAAACCACTGGACCAACTGCAGGAGAGCAGAAACCAAAAGGAAGAAAGAATTCAACTTTCTTCAAGGAAAGAATTCAACTTTCCTTGAAGCCTCAGAAAAGGAGACCTCAAACACAACAGCTTAAAAAAGAGAATGAAAATACAGAGAAATACTGCACAAATGAAGGAACAAACTAGAAACACAGAAGTCCAAATAAATGAAGACTAAATAGGCAAACTACTTGAAAAGGAATTCAGAATAATGATAGTAAAGATGATTGAAACACTGAAAACAAAATGGAGAAAATGTAAGAAGCAATTAAAAAAGACCTAGAAAAATTAAAGAATAAACATACAAAGACAAACTACACAATTATTGATATTAAAAATACTCTATAAGGAATCAATAGCAGAATATCTGAAGCAGAAGAATGAATTAGTAAGATGGAAAATAAAATGGTGGAAATAACTTCTGAAGAGCAGAATAAAGTAAAAAGAATGAAAAGAGTTGAGGACAGTCTCATAGACCTCTAGGACCATATCAAACACACCAACATTCAAATTATAGGGGTTGCAGAAGAAGAAGAGGAAAAAAAAAGGGTATGAGAAAATTTTTGAAGAGATTATAGTTGAAAATTTTCCAACATGGAAAAGGAAATAGTCAATCAGGTCCAAGGGACACAAAGAGTACCATATAGGATAAAGCCAAGGAGAAACATGCCAAGACACATACTAATCAAACTAACAAAGACTAAACACAAAGAAAGAATATTAAAAGCAGCAAGGGAGAAGCAACAAGTAACATACAAGGGAAACCCCATACACTTAACAGTTTACCTTTCAGCAGAAACTGTGCAGGCCAGAAGGGAATGGCAGGATATATTTACAGTACTGAAAGGGAAAAATCTACCACCAAGATTAATGTACTCAGCAAGGATCTCATTCAAAATTGATGGAGAAATAAAAAGCTTTTCAGACAAGCAAAAGTTAAGAGAATTCGGTACCACCAAACCAGCTTTACAACAAATGTTAAAGGGACTTACATAGTCAAGAAATACAACAGAAGAAAAAAGATCTACAAAATCAAACCCAAACAATTAAGAAAGTGGCAATAGGAAAATATATACCAATAGTTACTTTAAACGTAAGTGGATTAAATGCTTCAACCAAAAGACACAGATTGGCTGAATGGATACAAAAACAAGACCCATATATATGCTGTCTACAAGAAACCCACTTCAGACCTCAAGACACATAATAGACTGAAAGTGAGAGAATGGAAAAATATATTCCATGCAGATGGGAAGCAAAAGAAAGCTGGAGTAGCAGATTACAAGAGATAAGGAAGGACACTACATAATGATCAAGGGATCAATCCAAGAAGAAGACATAACAACTGTAAATATCTATGCACCCAATGTAGGAACACATCCATACATAAGACAAACACTAACAGACATAAAAGGAGAAATTGACAGTGATGCAATAATAGTAGGAGACTTTAACACCCCACTCACACCAATAGACTGATCATCAAAACAGAAAATTAATATGGAAACACAAGCCTTAAATGATATCTTAGATGAGATGGATCTCATTGATATCTTCAGGACATTCCATCCAAATGCAGAAGAATACACCTTCTTCTCAAGTGCACATGGAACTTCTCCAGGATAGACCACATCTTGGCTCACAAATCAAACCTCAGTAAATTTAAGAAAATTGAAATTGTATCAAACATCTTCTTGACCAGAACACTATGAGAGTAGATAGCAGTTACAAGAAAAAAAAACTAAGAAGCACAAACACATGGAGATTAAACAACACGTTTCTAAATAACCAACAGGTTACTGAGGAAATCAAAAGGGAAATAAATTTTCTAGAAATAATAACAATGAAAACATAACTCAAAACCTATGGGATGCAGCAAAAGTAGTTCTAAGAGGAAACTTTACAGCAATACAATCCTACCTCAAGAAGCAAGAAAAGCACCAAATAGATAACGTAACTTTACACCTAAAACAACTGGAAAAAGAAGAAGAACAACAACAACAAAAAAATTAGTAGAAGGAAAGAAATCATGAAGATCCTAGCAGAAATAAATGAAAAAGAAGTGAAAGAAACAATGGTAAAGATTAATAAAACTAAAAGTTGATTCTTTGAGATGATAAACAAAATTGACAAACCTTTAGCCAGACTCAACAAGAAAAAAAGAGAGAAAAATCAAATCAACAAAATTAGAAATGAAAAAGGAGAGGTTACAACAGACAATGCAGAAATACAAAGGATTATAAGAGACTATTATGATCAACTATATGGCAATAAAATAGATAACCTGGAAGATATGGACAGATTCTTAGAAAAGTTCAATCTTCCAGGATTGAACCAGGAAGAAATAGAAATTATGAACAACCCAATTACAAGCACTGAAATTGAAGCTGTGATCAAAAATCTCCCAAAAAACAAAAGCCAGGACCAGATGGCTTCACAAGAGAATTCTATCAAACATTTAGAGGAGAGCTAATGCCTATCCTTCTAAAACTCTTTCAAAAAATTGCAGAGGAAAGAATACTTTCAAACTCATTCTATGAGGCCACCATCTGGTTTTGATACCAAAACCAGACAAAGACAACACACAAAAAGAAAACTACAGTTCAATATCACTGATGAACATAGATGCAAAAATTTCAACAAAATTTTAGCAAACATAATTCAGCAACACATCCAGAAGCTCATACACCATGATCAAGTTGGGTTTATTCCAGGGGTGCAAGGATTCTTCAATATATACAAATCAATCAGTGTGATACACCACATTAACAAATTGAAAGATAAAAGCCATATGATAATCTCAATAGATGCATAAAAAGCCTTTGACAAAATTCAACACCCATTTATGATTATAACTCTTCAAAAAATGGGCATAGAAGGAACCTACCTCAACATAGTAAAGTCCATATATGATAAGCCTAAAGCAAACATTATTCTCAATGGTGAAAACTGAAACATCCCCCCTAACATCAGAAACAAAACAAGGGTGTCCACTTTTGCCACTGTTATTCAACATAGTTCTGGAATTCCTAGCTGCAGCAATCAGAGAAGAAAAAGAAATAAAAGGAATCCAGATTGGAAAAGAAGAAGTAAAGCTCTCACTGTTTGCAGATGACATGATACTGTACATTGAAAACTCTAAAGATAGTATCAGAAAATTACTAGAGCTAACCAGTGAATTTAGCAAAGTTGCAGAATACAAAATCAATACACAGAAATCACTTGCATTTCTATATACTAACAATGAAACATCAGAAAGAGAAATTAAGGAATCAATGCCATTCACCACTGCAACAAAAGAATTAAATATTCAGGAATAAACTTACTTAAGGAGACAAAAAAACTATACCCAGAAAATTATAAGATAATGAAAGAAATTAAAGATGACATAAACAGATGGAGAGATATTCCATGTTCCTGGATAGGAAGAATCAACATTGTGAAAATGACTATACTACCAAACACAATCTAGATCCCTATCAAATTACCAATGGCATTTTTCACAGAACCAGAACAAAAAATTTCACACTTCCTATGGAAACACAAAAGACCCTGAATAGCCAAAGCAATCTTGAGGAAAAAGAATGGAGCTGGAGGAATCAACCTTCCTGACTTCAGATTATACTACAAAGCTACAGTCATCAAGACAGTATGGTA
>SJXQ01001494.1:518056-567245 GCA_006408695.1 Aepyceros melampus | reverse complement strand
TCTTGTTTGACCACTTCCAATTTGCCTTGATTCATGGACCTGACATTCCAGATTCCTATGCAATACTGCTCTTTACAGCATCGGATCTTGCTTCTATCACCAGTCACATCCATAACTGGGGATTGTTTTTGCTTTGGCTCTATCCCTTCATTCTTTCTGGAGTTATTTCTCCACTGATCTCCAGTAGCATATTGGGCACCTATTGACCTGGGGAGTTTCTCTTTTGCTATCCTATCATTTTGCCTTTTCATACTGTTCATGGGGTTCTCAAGGCAAGAATACTGAAGTGGCTTGCCGTTCCCTTCTTCATTGGCCTATAATTTTCTTTTCATGTAGGGTCTTAATCTGGATTTAGTATTAGGGTAAAGCTAGCTTTGAAAAATGAATTAGGAAATTCCTTCCTCTTCAATTTTCTGAGAAGAATTTCAAAAGATTGCAGCTAATTCTTTTTAAATGTTTGCTACAACTCTCCAGTGAAGCAATCAGGTCCTGGACTTTTCTTTGGAAGTTTTTGATTACTGATTCAATCTTCCTACCTGTTATTGGTCTATTCATATTTTTCATTTGTTCATGGTTCATTCTGGGTAAGCAATATGTTTCTAAGAATTTTCCTTTTCTTCCTGGTTTTCTAATTTATTGGAATATAACTCTTACAGTATTCTCATAATTCTTTTCATTTCTAAAGCATGTTATAATATATGCTCTTAAGTTTCTAATTTTGTTTATTTGATCTTTCTATCCTTTTTCTTGGTCCAGCTAAAGGTTTATTACATTTTCTGATCTTAAAAAAACCTCAATTTCATTGATTTTTTTCCTATTGTTTTTGTATCCTCTATTTTGTTTACTTGTGCTCTAATCTTTTCATTTCTTGACTTGTTCTTTCTTTGCTAGTTTGTTGAAATGTAAAGTTAGCTTTTATTAATACATATTTTGTATTATAATATTTAATATATAAAACATAAAATTTGATTAATAATATAATAGAAAATCAATTATTTTAATGATTGATTATATTAATGTAATTGAATTAATCGGTATGTATTAATATTATGATTATATGGATATAACTGTATTTCATGTATTATAATTATATTATTTCAATATAATATAACAATATAATATTAATACATATTATTTTATTTTACAAATCTATTATGAATCTAAATTTAGCTTTTATTAATACATATTTTGTATTATAATATTTAATATATAAAACATAAAATTTGATTAATAATATAATAGAAAATCAATTATTTTAAATGATTGATTATATAATGTAATTGAATTAATCGGTATGTATTAATATTATGATTATATGGATATAACTGTATTTCATGTATTATAATTATATTATTTCAATATAACAATATAATATTAATACATATTATTTTATTTTACAAATCTATTATGAATCTAAAATGTCATTAATTATATATTCCCCCTACTTTTACACAAAGAAAGAAAACAAAAACATATTCAATTATTATAGCACAGTGTTTTTTTATTCTCTAGAAATGTTACATTTTATTTATTAAAAAGCTATTTTAGTCTAATTTTTGACATGGATTTTTTACATGTCATGCTTATGTATATATTAAAACAAACATGTAAATGAAATAAATTCTTCAGTGATTTCTAAAATATCTTTACTTTTAGATTCTTTTGAATCTGTGTCATCAAAGACTGTGTTTTCCCACATAATATTGCCTTTTGTGATCTCAAGAGAATTGGGTGTGTAGTAATGAAATAATACTCCACTATTGTTTTCAGAACTTTCTACCAAACAGCTACCATCCATTCAGTAAGCTTTCATGTTGCTTATTTTGTTTTTAGCACAAGAGCTGACAATGAAGCTACACCATTGATTACTGCTCTGCAGACAATAATTATGAGATACTATTATGAGTTTAGACATATTAAGGTGAGAAAAAGTGTAAGTCTTAGAATCAGGGATGTATGGGAGTTAAAAGCTTTCCCTAGAGGATGTGATTAATATATTAATGCCAACTTTTTGCCATTGGACTGTGTCCTCAGCCCTGCTCTATTCAAATTAATCATTAATATTTTAGATGACATGAATTAAAAAATTACATATTAGAAGCTGAAGTGAATAGTCAATAAAACAGTCTTTATTATCTGATAAACACAATCATCAGGAGGGATTTGATAGGAATTTATTGTTGTGCTGGGTACACAGCTGCCTTTGCTCACAGGGAAATTTCCCACTGATCCAATTCAGCATACCTTGGTGAAGGGTCAAGAGCCTTCCATCAGACCCTCAACCTAACTGGAGCGCAAAGCTTTGGGTTAGGTGTGAAGTGCTCTACTGACAGATTGTTCAATGTGCTTGATCAGCAGGTTGTAAATAGGCAATGAGCTGATGAACAGAATCTATTTTAGAGGGTGGCTCCCAGGTCTTTTTTGACTCAGTTCTTTTCCAAAATCTAGTTTAAAAATCCTTTTCCTTTCTATATAACTCGTTTTTAAAAAATTTTTAATGTTTATTTTTATTCTAAAATTCACTGGTAATATAAGAAAAGCAAAGATTTGGGGAAATATGCTTTACCTGGCTATGTTCAGTGGTAAAGTATTGTTCATATACTATTTTTTTAAATTTATTTATTCTAATTGGAGGCTAATTACTGTACAATATTGTAATGGTTTTGCCATACATTGACGAATCAGCCATGGGTGTACATGTGTTCCCCATCCTGAACTCTCCTCCCACCTTCTTCCCCATCCCATCCCTCTGGGTCATACCAGTGCACCAGCCCTGAGCACCCTGTCTCATGCATCGAACCTGGACTGCCGATCTGTTTCACATATGATAATATACATGTTTCAATGCTATATAACTCTTGAAATCATCTTATACTCTCAATGTCCGTGAAGGGTTTAAGTTACCCAATTGGTTCTTCACCACTTATTTTGAGATTAGTATTTGGTGAGACATCTCACTTTGGTTATTTGACACTGGTCTAAGAGTCTCAATAGGAGCTTCCATTTTAGCATTGTGTTACAAGTGTAAGTTGTACTACCATATATCATTTGTTACTGGTAAAGTCGAAAAATTATTGAATAGACAATCAGAAACTTCAGTTTCTGATCTTGAATCTATAACAAATTCTTTCTATTTTCTGCATTTTGTTTTGCCAAAATGCACACAGTAAATGAAAATTACTTGTGTTATACATTCTCATACAATTTTCAGCATCATCACAAAACTAATACTTTTGTACTAAATCAAAATAGTATATTGAGGTAAGAGAGAAATATGAGTATAGATACAAGCTTTAAGTTTTACTCTAGAAAACTGAAATAGCAAACTTTTTTTCTGTTGTTAATAACACATTACTTGCAATATGGTTTAAGACTGCTAATGATGGTGTGTTGAGACACCTTGCTGAGAACTCCTATTCCAAGTGGTCTTGACAAAGTTATTTTGATCCTTGACTTTTTCTTTAAATAAAAAAATCATCCTGAAGATCCCTCTCAGTTCTCAGATAATTTATTGCCATATATAGGATGAGGAGTTAGGATTAATTGCAAAATATGTAAAAGGCTTACATATTTTAGTAAAGTTATATGAACATGTAACAAAAATACTTTAAAAATGAAAAACAATGACTATATGCAAGTTTTAATATTTCATACTCAATATAATTACTTGTTTGATATGAAAATATATATAAGACATAGATTAATTAAAGCTTTGTAAGTGTAAGTCATAACATAGTGTTTAAAATAGCCAAATTTAGAAATAGGAAAAAGGTAAAAAGATATTTACAGATAGATTAGTTTGAATATGCTATTGTTTCAGGTTCATGATTTTCTTGTTACTTCCCTGACTAGATCATTTTGTCTTTTAACTAATGACATTTGAATAAAGCTCAAGCTCACCTACTTCTGATTCAATTCTTCATAGAAAGTATTTTTCAGGGAGAGGATGGTAAGATCCTGATATGGTGTATTGTTACATTCTGTAAAGAATATGTAAATTTTGGCACTAATTTATTCTGAGCTAAATATTACTCCACACATCTTTGATTTATGCATGATGATAATAACTTGCATCCTGTTCTTAAGTAGTGGCCGGGAATATAATGTCTATATGTAAACCAAATCACAGCCAAGACCAAATTTTAGATTGGATTTGAGTGATAAAAGTCAGCAAGAGACATCTTATTTTTTAATATTACTTTTCTCTATGCTTGTGTTATTGATATAATTGAATAGTATTTTTGTTCCTTTATTGCTATTGTTATTTAATAGTGACTGTCAGTCACTTCTCTTTGCTAAGATGGATGGGATTTACATTTTGTCTATTATTTTATTTATACTTTTTATCTATTATTCTTTTGAGTGAAGCTTAAAATGGGAGCTTGTTTTCAGTTTCAGTTCAGTTCAGTTCAGTTCAGCAGCTCAGTCACGTCCGACTCTTTTCAACCCCATGAATCGCAGCACGCCTGGCCTCCCTGTCCATTACCATCTCCCGAAGTTCACTCAAACTCACGTCCATCGAGTCGGTGATGCCATCCAGCCATCTAATCCTCTGTCATCCCCTTCTCCTCCTGCCTCCAATCCCTCCCAGCATAGGAAGCCTTAATTGAATATGCATTTTGAATAGTGCATGGATTTGTCTCTATGAGGATTGGAAAAGTAGTAAGACAAATGCCTTGTCCTAAAGTGTTTCATAATGATGAGAGATACAACATTGGTATTAATATGTTGTTCAGGGTGCAGGAAGTCATAGAAACATGATATTGAATATTTACTCTTAAACAATAATCCTCATACTTTAAAAAATATTAGTACATGTAATTTTGAGAGTAAAAATGTGGTCGTCAGACACAGTTGAATTTGACCAAGCAGAACAGAATATTATTATGGTACTCACATATAAAAGACACTCAAAGTAATCATAAAAATGTGTCCTAAAAATTATAGTGTTTTGACATTTTTTTGAGATTTGTTTTTACACATGAAGGCATATGAAATGTAAATTTTTCAGAAGATGTTCTTTTGATATTATAATTTTAGGCTTGTTATTAAGTGATAAGAGACATATTTTTCTAAGTTAAAAAAGTTACTTTAATGAAATACAAAGAATGCTAGTTTTTGCATGTCGTGGATATTGTTAGAGATCCATATCCCAGTGACACACTTGAGATTAACTATATTAGCAGAGAAATTTCCAGTGTGCTTTTGGCTTCCTGCCTAAAGTGGCTGTAAGTCTTTTCCTCCTTGTTGGGAACTTTCTCTGGCCTGGTGCAAACTTTCTCTGCAACACATGAGCAATCAAGAAATAACAGTTAATGAATATGGTTAGAGGTAACCCTCCTCCAGTGAAAACAGGGGTCTCAATAAAGGCTTTAGCCACCCTTCATCAGCTGGGATGGTTCTGATGCATATTTCATGTCATATATCCAAGTATACCCAGAAGACTAGAACCCCAAATCCCACAAAATTAACCTACTTACTGGTACTTACTTATTTTGGGGTTTTCTTCTTACTTTTCTCATCTCCTTATTTGTGTTTCTTGAAATCACTATGTAAAATCACTTCCTTGAGTCAGCATTTGTTCTGGGGTAGGACCAGAACAACTTCTCTCAATATCCATTTTTATCTACTCACTTATAGAATATAAACCTTGAGTTTGGGCTGGGCCATGACTTTTCACAATAAAGACTGTAGTTCTCTGTCCTCTTTGTAGCTATGCATGATAATATGACTAATTTCTATCAAATATAAGCAGAAAATTAGGTTTCGCCTTCCAGGTTGTGCTTTTACTTTTTATAATATTATTTATTTATTTTTATTTTTGGCTGTACTGTGTCTTTGTTGCTGCTTCAGCTTTCCTGTGGTTGTGGCAAGCAAGGGCTGCTCTTCTTTGTGGTGCATGGACTTCTCATTGCAGTGGCTTCTCTTGTGATGCACAGGCTCTAGGGCCCATGGGCTTCAGTGGTTGTGGCACACAGGCTCAGTTGTTTTGACTCCCAGGCTCTAGCGCACAGGCCCAATTGTTGTGGCATATGGGCTTAGTTACTCCACAGTTTGTGTGATCTTCACAGATCAGGGATCAAATCCGTGTCTCCCGCATTGGCAGGCAGATTCTTTACCACTGAATCACCAAATAAGCCCCAGGTTGTGCTTTTAAATGGTGGGAATATCATGCCATTTCCCCTTTTCTCTCTGTGGAGGTGAGCCATTTTGACTACACAGTAGAAGGCGCACCACTTTTGCAAATTTGGGAAAGTACAACAGAAAACTGGACAACTGACATTGCAGAGCTTCTGTGCCAGAGTAAAATGCTTGCATTCAGGCTTTACTTAAAGAAGAAATAAGTATCTCTCTCATTTTTGTCTCTTATCTTCATTTTTTATTCAATTAGCAGGCTAAACTATATTGGAATTTCTATATTGTCTACACAAATTAAATATAAATACATGGAATTTTATCTAAGAGTAGAATTATAAGTCCAGAGGAAAAAAATTTTTTTGTAGTAACATATATCACCTAGATAGAAATGAGATAATTATGATAATTCTCTAAAAGATGAAGCTTACCTTATATTTGACCATTTTAAGTGTGAGAATTTTAACTGAAATCGTCAGGTAGATTTTATCATTCTAGAAACTGTTTAAAAAAAACACTTGGAATAGCTGTATAGCTCAAGCAGTTAGAAAATGATGTGAGATTAGAAAAAATATGATTTAATTTTCTCTCTGGAATGAGAATATTATGCATTTTATGATATATTAGCTTAAGCATACAAATATTCAACAATAAAGATAGTTTGTTGATTGTGATATGAACTTGGAGTTTTTCCTAACTAAGGACTTTTTGGTAATGAGGTTACTGAAAAATCATCTGCAAGTTTTAAAATTATACCTGCCAAGATAATAAATATGTATTTTGGAAAAAATAATCTCTGAGCATTTGATGAAAACAGAGAATGGGAAAGAGGGATCAGCAGTGTGGAGGGTGCTTTGTGCACTGCCCATGTTGTTATTTCAGGATCCTTTTTCTCATACTTCATAATATATTTTGTCTCTGATAATATTTTTTGTTTTAAGCACTGAGTTTTTATAAAAAGTTTTCTGTGGACATGCATTCCCTGAGATATTTCCTACAAAGTGTCTATGATTATATTTAACTTGAGAGTATAATATAATATAATATATTCTGTTTTTAATTGGAGAATGCTGTTCTGGATTTGCACTGGTTGTAATTTTCTGTATCTTGTGTGTTCTTGGGTTGATCAGTAGGACTGTATGTATTCATTTGTGTACTTACTCACTCATTCATTCACTATTTGAGACACAATAGTATTTCTAATTGGGGGTCAAGTTTAAGACAGATGCATTCTTTGTCAGCATGGTGGTGTTACTTTGAATATCTCAAGAATGACCTAGCGGCACTGACAATGTTAGCATTACTCTGAGCTTTCCCAGAGTCATGACACTGACTCCATTTGTTCTTCTAGTCCTGCCTTTGGTGGTTATGTTTACACTATAATCATACACTAGTTATATTGCTTTGCAAAAACATTTCTTTTTTAGAACTTTTTATTTTGTATTGGAGTATAGCCAATTAACAATAATGTTTTGATAGTTTCTGGTGGATAGCAAAGAGACAGTGATACATGTATCAATTCTTCCCCAAATACCCCTACTATACAAAAAGGTTAGGTTTTCTTTTAAGAAAACTGAAAGTAGAACTTTATTATTTGCTTTGGATAGTGTCTCCAAATTGTTACTAATGACCTTTCTTCACCTTGATATATCTGAGTATTCTAGTGTATCTTTTCCTTTTAATTAAAAATGTGATGATTTTGTTCTTTCTCAACAAGGTGAAGAGGGAAAATGCAGGGTTTTTGCCAGAACAAGGCTGTGAAGAATCCATAGAGCCATTAATAGACAGAAATGTTATATTCTGAAAAGGTCAATGGCTTGTATTGGCTAAAATTATTTTGAGCCCTGGTTTTCTTTATCATCAAGTGCTTCTGAATGCATTATTGTTAATCTCTTTCTTAACCTAATTAACTATTCCTTATATAATATTCATGCTTAACTAAGTAGTGTCATAAGGGTAGAAGAAAAAGATTTTTTTTAGTTAACAGAAATGTGCAGACTAAATACAATATTAAAGTAAAATTATTCTTTTTCCTTTTGGCTTCTTCATTGCTTTCAGCAAAAAGACAGAATCTAAAGCTTAGTGCTATCTCATAAAAACTCTGTGTCTCCTATTTGAATTTAATGTAAAATTGACATCCTGTATATGGCCCAAAGTGTTTCAGGATTATAAACACTTTATTTTAAAATTGCGACTTAAATTACATATAGGAAGATACTTGGGTTAAATGATCTATTCATCATTTCCTCATTATAGCCTTCCATCTGATATAAGGAAATGAGTGACCATCTGTACAAGGAAATGGGTGTTCATATAGGGATGAAGAGTGTGATAAACACTCTTACTCTTCTTTATGCTACCTTTAATGCTATTCAATGAGGAGATTCAAGTGCATGAAACAAAACAAAAATTGCATCTTCCAATATATTTAGATCACATTTCAAACTGCCAGAAGTGGTTCAGCATCTATTTTCCACAGCCTGGCAAATTAGGCTATTTTAATGTGATAAAATATAGTCTTTGTGAAAACTTATTTTTAGTTTGGTATCTTATAAAGGAGTCTTACAAAATCACTGTGTCTGTGTATGTGAGTGTCTGTCTACCCCCATATGCTGTCAGAGACAGTTGGCATTGCCTTGGCAACTTTACAGGATCAAATTGCTGCATTCAGTACTCAGTGAAAGCAAAACCAGCACTGCCTCTTCTCTTTATCTGTAAATGAGAGAAAAACAATCTCCGGTAGATTTGAGTATTTTGTTGTAGTCAGATAGTCATAAAAATTATAATAAGCTCCTTTGGGGAAGGGAAATGTCTATTTGATTCTGTATCAACAGTGCCTTGCCAGGACTTGGCTTATAGAAAATATTCAAGAAATCTTTCTTGATCAATGGATTAAAAAAAAAAATGAAACTATCATTGCTTCTGGACTATCTCAGAAGATTTAAAAAATGTAGTAAATCACTTGGTGATGATCACAACTTCAAAACTGAGGTGAGTGACTCACAGGAGGCTTCCGCAGAATCTTATTTCTGTGAAGACTATTTTGCTTTCCTTCCTGGGTCCAAGTCTCCTATGAATGACTCTGATTGGTGGGAATTAACCCAGAGGTTCTGGGAAATGTAGTTCCCAGGCTTTCAGCCCCTGTGATACATGGAATAGCATAAAAGGGAGAGACTTGCTAAAGTGTCAAAGTTCAGTTCAGTCGCTCAGTTGTGTCCGACTCTTTGTGACCCCATGAATCACCGCACGCCAGGCCTCCCTGTCCATCACCATCTCCCGGAGTTCACTCAGACTCACGTTCATTGAGTCCGTGATGGACAGAAATGGTATGGACCTAACAGAAGCAGAAGATATTAAGAAGAGGTGGCAAGAATACACAGAAGAACTACACAAAAAAGATCTTCATGACCCAGATAATCACGATGGTGTGATCACTCACCTAGAACCAGACATCCTGGAATGTGAAGTCAAGTGGGCCTTAGAAAGCATCACTACGAACAAAGCTAGTGGAGTTGATAGAATTCCAGTTGAGCTGTTTCAAATCCTAAAAGATGATGCTTTGAAAGTGCTACAACTCAATATGCCAGCAAATTTGGAAAACTCAGCAGTGGCCACAGGACTGGAAAAGGTCAGTTTTCATTCCAATCCCAAAGAAAGGCAATGCCAAAGAATGCTCAAACTACTGCACAATTGCACTCATCTCACACGCTAGCAAAGTAATGCTCAAAATTCTCAAGCCAGCCTTTAGCAATATGTGAACCGTGAATTTCCAGATGTTCAGGCTGGTTTTAGGAAAGGCAGAGGAACTAGAGATCAAATTGCCAACATTCGCTGGATCATGAAAAAAGCAAGAGACTTTCAGAAAAACATCTATTTCTGCTTTATTGACTATGCCAAAGCCTTTGACTGTGTGGATTACAACAAACTGTGGAAAATTCTGAAAGAGATGGGAATACCAGACCACCTGACCTGCTTCCTGAGGAATCTGTATGCAGGTCAAGAGGCAACAGTAGAACTGGACATGGAACAACAGATTGGTTCCAAATTGGAAAAGGAGTGCATCAAGGCTGTATACTATCATCCTGCTTATTTTATCTATATGCAGAGTATTTAACATATATGCAGAGTATATCTTCCCAAATGCCAGGCTAGATAAAGCACAAGCTGGAATCAAGATTGCTGGGAGAATATCAATAACCTCAGATATGCAGATGGCACCACGCTTTTGGCAGAAAGTGAAGAACTCAAGAGTCTCTTGATGAAGAGGAGAGTGAAAAAGTTGACTTAAAACTCAACATTCGAAAAACTATAATCACCACATCCAGTCCCATCACTTCATGGCAAATAATGGGGAAAACAATGAAAACAGTGAGAGACTTTACTTTTGGGGGCTCCAAAATCACTGCAGAGGGCAACTGCAGCCATGAAATTAGAAGACACTTGTTCCTTGGAAGAAAAGCCATGACAAACCTAGACATTATATTAAAAAGCTGAGACATTACTTTGCCAACAATGGTCTGTCTAGTCAAAGCTTTCGTTTTTTCAGTAGTCATGTATGGATGTGAGAGTTGGACCATAAAGAAAGCTGAGCACTGAAGAATTGATGCTTTTGAACTGTGGTGTTGGAGAAGACTCTTCAGAGTCCCTTGGTCTGCAAGGAGGTCAAACCAGTCGATATCCTGAATATTCATCGTAAGGACTGATGTTGAAACAGAAACTCCAATACTTTTGCCATCTGATGTGAAGAACTGACTCATTTTAAAAGACCCTGATGCTGGGGAATATTGAAGGCAGGAAGAGAAGGGGATGACAGAGGATGAGATGGTTGGATGGCATCACTGACTTCATAGACATGAGTTTGAGCATGTTCCGGGAGTTGGTGATGCACAGGGAAGCCTCGTGTGCTGCAGTCCATGGGGTTGCAAAGAGTGGGACACGACTGAGCGACTGAACTGAACATCTGCTAAATTTTCAAATCTGAGTATCATAATAGACAGGAATGATTATGCATTTAATTTGAATTATCATTTGGCAATCCTCACCTCCTAAATGGAGAGCATTTCCCGTTACACATATCTGCCTTAGAAATTTCTGTATTAATTAAACACATACACTGTGTTCTTACACCATAATTTTTACGACAAAATGTCCTATTCAACACTAATATGGACTTTAAAAAGTTTACCTTTAATTCTTGAAGCTTATCCATATATACTTGTTTAGGTTGGTCCTCTCCTTCTTCATAAAGCCAATTTTCTGTGTCCTCCAATATTGCAGACAGTTTTTCAAGTCCTAGTTATATAGTTAAGAGATACTGATTGAAAATACTCTCCTTAGAAATAAAAGTCATCAAGCAAGGACAAAATGTTTTTCAAATATAAAAAATTAATTTTTTTCTGGTTTCTTATTTATAAACATGTTTTCACTAGACTTCTGAAATTTGGAAAAATAACTAAGAACCATTACTAAATGTGCTCAAAAAGATTGACAACAAAAACACATTTGCAACATTTATTCATATATTTATATTAGCATGCTCAAGCAAACATTTAAATAAGTCTAATAAAAAACTACAAAACTTAGACTTACTTCTTGAGTGATGAATTTTTCATAGATAGTGCCAAGCTTGTCTCTAAAATCATATACATATTCTTCAACAGCATTCTTTGCATCATTTCTTTCTTTCTCTAACTTATCCTGCATTATCATCTTCCCCTATTCAAAAAGTTTTACATTAGTTGCCAATGAAAACACTAGGGAAATAAAAACCAAAACTATAATGAAATATCACTTCACACCTACTAGGATGAATATAATCAAATGGAAAATAAGTGTTGGTGATTATTTGTAGAATTTGAAACCCTTGTACATTGCCTGTTGGGAATGTACAATAAAGTCCCTCTTAGGGAAAACTTTGGTGGCTCCTAAAGAAGCTAAACAAAGAATTACAATGTGACCCAGCAGTTTCACTCCTAGACATATAATAAAGAACCGAAAGTAGGAACTCAGTTATTTGTCACCCAATGTTCACTGCAGCATTATTTACAATAACCAAAAGGTGCAAACAACTCATTTGTCCTTTAACATGTGAATGGACAATATACAAAATGGAATAGTATTCTACTATAAAAACAAAGTTCTGACACAGGTTGCAAACTTGATGAGCCTTGAAAACATTACGCTCAGTGAAATAATACAGACACAAAGAATAAATATTGTATGATTACATTTACCTGAGTTATCTAATACAAATTCAGAGAGATAGAAAGTAGATTAGTTTCTTGGAGGTTGGGGAAGGGAGGAATGTGAGTTATTAGTGGTTAGAGTTTCTGTTTGGGGTGATGAAAAAGTTTTGGAAAAGACAGTGTCAATTAAAAACTTTAAAAAAAAAAATAGACTAATGTATGTTAGTATTCAAATCCTAGGTTTCCCATTTATTAGTTTTGAAATTGCAGCAAAATTGCCTAACCTAAGCCTCAGTTTTCTTATCCTAGAGAGCATACTTCTATATATCTTGTATGGCTGTTAATAAGACTGACATATTCACAAAGTATTCAGGACAGTGCCTGACACATAACTGGTACTCAATAAATGTTGGCTCTGGTAAGTGATACAGGATAGTGGTTGTAATCCTGAGCTTTGAGACAGACTACTGGGCTCCAAGGCTACTTGCTGAACTTGGGAGATTCAGTCTACTTCTGCCAGTTTCTTCATCTTTTAAATGCAGATTTCTAACAGTACTTTGACTTTATAGGTTTGAAGATTAAAGAGGATATCAAAGTATCTATTTTTTTCAAAGTATTTAAAGATGTTAGCAAAAATTGTTAAATCAAAAGCCAAGAAAGAATCTGTAATATTTGTACTTTAACAAAAACATAGTATTTTAAACATAATACAATGCACTGATATTTGTAAATTTGAAATAGTAAGACAATTAGCACAATATTGTAAAGTACACTCCAATAAAATTATTTTAAAAATAAAATGAGGCAATTTCAAAAATTTGAGAAAAAACCTCACACCCAAAATTTATCATAGCTGCACTTCCACACAATTTGTTTCTTTGGGAAAGTTAGTCTCAAATACAAATTCAGAATTATTCGGGATCTCTAGAAATGCTTGCTTCACATAAAATGTAGCTTTTAACAATTCATGAATAGGCGACATAGGTAGGTACTAGAAAGAGAACACTGTAAAGTCAAAATCTCTTGAGGAAATTCCTAGATTAATGTGCAGCAGCCGGAGAATATGCAGCACTTCAAAGAAAACTGCTGGTCAAGCCTGTAGAAACTAACAACTGCCACCTAAACGTACATTAAAACAAAAAACAACAGCTTTTTATACAGCTATTGGTAAAGGAACCAAACTCTCTTCCTCAGGAGAGTGTAAAATGAAACATATAAAAATGTAAAGAATATTTCAAGAATGACAACAGTTTCTAAAAAAATATCAAATGGAAGTAAGAGGACATTCTGAATTGAACCTTAATCTTTAAGGACCACACATTTGAAGAGGGGAGCTGGAACTACTTCCCTATACAATGTCTGCTGAGTGTGCTACTGTTAAGACACAATAAAAGGGGTAAGAATTATTAGTGTTGGAAAGGCCATTCTCTGCAGTGGAGACAAGCCATGTTTTTCACATAACTAAGGTGAAAGCTACAACTGTACACGACACTAATACAGCTCAGCATTTGTCCAAAATAAAGCAGTTGAATAATCTATTTCTTATGAGTTACAGACTAGTTCCCTAAATTTGAGGGATGATTATTCTACAAAAATTTCAGAATGCACCACCACCACTGGTTTCAACATCAATTCAGGTTTATATACCTCATTTTCAATGTAGCTGTTGAGAAGATCTTGGCCCAGTTGCCTACACAGGCTACTCTGGATAGGCAGATCAATACTCTTTACTTTCCCTTTTTTAATGTTCTGGTTCAGTCGCTCTTGTTTCTCTGAGAGAGCAGACTGCAAAAGAAATGCAAGAGAAGTATAAGTTGCTCTAGCTTAAAAATAGATTGAAGAGACTGATTTCTGATGAAACAAAGTAAAATCAAAACTATTGTCTACCATACCTTAAAAACATTATTTTAATACTGATAGTATTTTATACTCTTGTATACACTGAATCTTTCCATATAAAAAGAATCCTGGGCTGGGAAACAAACTGAAACCACAATGAAATACCATTTCCTACCCACTAGGATGACTTATAATGAAAAGATAAAAGAGGAAAATAAGAGATGGTGAAAATATAGAAAAATTGGAATCCTTATACATGGTTGACAAGATAGAAAAATATGACAGCCATTTTGGAAAACAGGCAGTTCCTCAAATTGTAAACATAGGATATCACATGACCCAGCAATTTCATTCCTGGGTATGAGCCCAAGAAAAATGAAAATATACATCCACATAAAACCTGTATATGGTTGTTCAAAACAGCATTATTCATAAAAGTCAAGACGTAAAAAAAAATCAAAGTGTCCATCAGTTGATGAATGAATAAATGTAGTATCCATCTGTATGATACAAATATTACTCAACCATAAAAGAGAATGAAGTACTGATACATCCTACAACCTGGATAAACCTTGAAAATATGCTTAGCAAAAAGAAGCCATTCATTAAAGGATCACATACTGTACTGCTGTATTTATATGAAATGTCTAGAACAGGCAAGTCTATAATTCAAAAATATTAGTGGCTGAATAGGGCTGGCGGGGGAGGGTTTGAGGGGAAATAAAGAGTTACTGCTAATGGGTGGGGTTTCTTTTTGGAGTGACGAAAATGTTGTAAAATTGTGATAATGATTACATAACTGAATACATTAAAAACCTTTGAATTGCACTCTTAAATGGGAGAACTGCATGATATGTAAATTATGTCTCAATAGAGCTGTTGAATAAAGACAAAACACTGAATAAAATAAAAAATTTAGAAAAACAGTTAAACCTAAGATTTAAAATCGAGTCTTTACAGCCTTTGGAAAAAAAAAATCTATTCAAACCATCTCAGATTAAATTCTGTTCAGGTTAGAAAAGTCTGTCAGAGATGATAGTGTAGAGCTGTAGTCAGCCATATTCTTCTGGGTGGTTGGTGCAGGGTATTTCTCTCTTCTATCAGCACTCATTTTCTCAGTAAAATAATGACTCTTAATAATAGCCATTTATCCTTTAAAACTTTACTTCCAAAAATATAATTTTTGCACTAAGAATGCTTTATGATATGCAGCATGCACCACAGCGTGGTTAATTCTGAGGTGCTGCATTATTGCTAATTTAAGTTTTCTTCATTTGGCCTATTCTAGTTTCTATTTTCTGAGATTGTATGATTTTTAATGAGAAAAAAAGTTAATGAAAAGACATAAAAGACACAGCCACAATAATAGTATACTGGTTTCCCTAGTGGCTCAGATGGTAAAGAATCTGCTTGCAATGCAGGAGACCCGGGTTCAACCCCTGGGTCGGGAAGATCCCCCGAGAAGGAACTGGCAACCCACCCCCGTACTCTTGCCTACAAAATCCCATGGACAGAGGAGCCTGGCAAGCTACTGTCCATGGGGTTGCAGAGTCAGACACGACTGAGCAATTAAACACAGTAATAGTGGAACAAACCTTTGTTTTGGTTCCTGTATGGTCAATTTCTTCCTCTGGAGTGTGTTCAGCATGACATTTTTGATGACCTCCCTCTTCTTGGTCAACCTGCATTTTATCCTGCAAAGAAAATGAGTAACTGACAATATCTCTAGTCTCTTTTTCTTTCTTTTTTCTGTTTTTGGTAATGAACAGCATCTTAAGAGTTCAAGCCTGTTTTCACATGTGTAAAGATAATAAAATAGAAGCTCACTGTTTCTGAAATGGGAGTAACTATTAATATAAATACTCAGGTTGACAGTAAGTAAAATGAAAAGATCTATTTGATGCCAAGTGAATAAATCTTGTTTTTCACCTGTGACCAAATAACTGCAAATAAATGGAAAATTGTTCTTAAATCAAATTCACAAACCAAGATTGACCCAAAAAAAAGAATGTTAAACTTGACACAAAAAATGTTCATAAAGAACTTAATGTGGGAAAATAAATTGAAAAAGATACAAAATTTATGTATTATACATAAATTCAATTGTATTTTTAAAATCTAGGAAAATACTCAAATACATAAAAACTGTCAAAGTAGATGTCTCTGAATTATCAAATGTAAACTTTTACTTTTTTTTTTTAAATCTAAAAGACAAATTTCCAAGCCATAAGACTGCCAAAATGGACTCCCAACTTGGCAAAAAAATCACAAGTATTAGGTTTTTCTGGTCTTCCTTAATCTTACCCACCACTATCCTCCTAAAAGGAAGAAAGTTTGGCACTCAGCAATCGAGATAATTTAGATGTTCAGTATACATGGAGTTAAGCATTATTACATATAATGTCCATAAGTTTATCCTGCCTAATGCTTATTTGTGCCAAAGAGAAAAAAATGTTAGATGACAACTTATAGCAGTGTGCTTTGTTAAGTCAAGAACTGAAGTTCCATCCCCACTGCTCCCTGCCCTACCACCTTCCAACTCTGTAATTTTCCCAACCTTATGATGGAGAAGAGGTGAAAAAAGTGTTATAGTGCCCGGTTGGGGTAATGTAGATAGAGATAACAGATACATTATTAACTATTTCATGTAATACTAAGAAAACAATGTTGCTAGTTAAGGCCGAAATACTTTTATCACTTGGCATTTTAAATTTAATACTTATATATATTCCTATCTCTAAAGAAAAAAAATCAATATGGTTAAGGTATTTCTAAATTTTTTTCACATGTATAACTCAACTCATCTAAATCACCTAATTCAGTTAATGATGTCTGAATTGTTCTATACATATTTGTCCTTTGTGCTATCAAGAGCATTAGTAGCCCAGCCATTTGTTTAAAAATTCCTCCAGTATCATCTCTAAGTTTTCTTATAAGCCACTGATAACTATTCTACAAATTTTATGGGTTTTTTTCTGTATTTCACCAGAAGGAATCAGTAGATTATTTTCAGACAACAACCAAGACTAATATTCCTTTCTTGAATGGTCCTTATACAATTTAATGTCAAGGGGTTTCAACTGCCAACTCATGCCATGAGGAGTAATAATCAAGTTCATACATGTACAGATGATGAGAACGTTTCATGATTATTGCCACAGGCAACAGTGAATGTAAAATATCATTTGCGTGATCCATCCCAATTTCAGGTATATTAACAAGGGGGAACTTGTACATTTTAACAGTTGATCTGAGAGTAATTTGGTAATCTTTTAAAATACTTTTGGAAGGTTCATAGGAATATTATGCCTAGTGCAAAAGTTAATAAAAGTGCCTCTAGACTTGGCTTCTCTGATTTTAAGCTTCATGAGGGTTGAGACTGTTTTTCTATTACTGCTATATCTAAACACAAAATTTAGGTACTTCTAGTTATTTGCCAAATAAATAAAAAGCACTTAAAAATAAAATCCAGAATTATTATCTAATCTGTCCCATGATCTACCTTCTCAATCTCTTTCTTATCACTCTCCCCTTTTCTATATCTTATTATCAGCTACCTTTGTAACAAAAAAGGTATCCTCCCCTCAGGGCCTTTGTACTTGTTATTCCCTTTGTCTGGACACCTACCTGCACCTTGCTCCTTGCTCTGCCTTTTAATGTTTTGCACTAGCTTTCCTCATCCCTCCTCACAGGTGGCTGTCCTCATTACTTAATTTAGACTTTGCATCTCCTACTATTAATTTCCTTTATATTTATATGATATCCTGTTGCTTCTTGCCTGTCCTTTTCCATTAGAATGTAAGTGACAGACCTTTTTTATCCTGCTTTCCACTGTATCTTTAGTGCCTAGAACAGTACCTGGTACATATAAGTAATCAGACATTTTAATTAAAAAATAAGATAAAAAGATAACCGAAATGGTCAACAGTTGAGGAATAGTTAAATTATGGTTTGATAGTCTCTTTGATCCTTCACTGTGTAATGAAGCCTAAGTTGTGATACCTTCCTAATATGTCCAGGTCGTAATAAATACCTGGAAGAAAAGTGTTCATTTTCTGAGACATCTTTTTACTGTTCTGAAGAAAAGCTGGCAATCTATGCTATGGTTTTTCAGGAAAATTGAAGATATCTTAATTTTTAATGAAAAAAAAAAATGAGGCCCATAAAATAATGTCTCATAAACTAACTTGCCTGCAAAGAAAAAAACACAAAAACAACCACTGCTGCTCACTTATACATTCCTAGGTTTCATCTGCCAGCAATGTCAGCAACGAGGGAACAGTAAAAACGATCTTACTGTCCTCTTATGTTCTCCTCTAAAGCTTAAATAATTAGCTTTCTGGGTCTACTTCGAATTTACTCACATTTTTGGCGAGGGGAAAGGAGAGACTGCTTAATAATAGTATTTAAACCTAAGCTTTTAAACTTCTGGATATAGAATTAAAGAAAAAGCCCTAGAGAGAACCACTAAGCAAGACAGTATACAAGATGTTTTCTACACAGGAGAAAAGAAGAATAAGGAAATAAACTACCATTTATTCAATATGGGTTGTATCGGCTAAGGTAGAGACTTAAAAGGAGATGATATATGTGAATGTGCTCTCCAACAATGCTAACTATATGACCCATAATGTCAGTAACCTCTTTTTTTGTCCCTTGATTATATAAATTACAGAAGATATGCTCAGGAACATCTCACTCAACTGGAAGAAATACTTTATATGGAACACCAAGTACCTGGAAATATTCTCTAGTAAGCCAAGAACACTCTTGTAAGCAAATCAATCTCTGAGTGCCCAATGCAGATGCTATAAATGCATGCATTTTATGCAAAAGTGAGTTTTTTAAGTACACATTCAGAAGTCATCCTAAAGGGCTGGCTAACTGGATTTCAAGCCCACATGCAAATAGAAGCAGCATATAAGAAATGCAAGAGGTAGAAAATGGGTGCCACAATCTCCTTGTTTTTAGTGCCCAGGATTCACTAACATTACACAGAGAAAACTCAAGGTCTAAAACATTACACAGAGACTTTTTAGAAAAAGAGGTGAAGTTAAACAGCTATAAAAGAACTTATTCCAAAAAGCATACAGAATGCTTTCAATTTTAGCAAAACTAAATCTTAATGGATTAAATTTACACGTCTAACACAGTTGTTGTAAACCATAATTAAGAAAATTAACTTTCAACCTATTATTCTTACGTTTATTTATGAAAATTGACTATCCTTACTAACATATTGGGACAGTATTTCCTTCTCCTTAATTCAAGGAAGGAAGGATGTAACAGGAAAATACTACATGTGAAGAAAAATGAAAGAAAATGCCATGGTTCTTAAATGAAGTAGTGGTAGAATTCTGAAAGAAAAGATTGTACAGTAATTTTTAGTAAAACAAACAAGAAGACAACTTTTAAAAATAGGAGAAACTGTCTTGAATTTAAAAAGTTAGAATCCACTCTTACATGTACAAATATGTGAAAAATCTAGGGCAGACCTCCAATTGTGGTTTGAAAAAGATCCAACCAAAGTCTTTAAAATAACTTACAAATACTATACATAAAAAGAAGAAAACTTTATGTAATGGAATACAATCACTTTCTCTTAAGATTCTTTCATTGACACTAAGCCAACACAACATTAGAGTCACATTAACTTTTTCATAAAGACACTATCAAGAATCTATGATGTCACTGAATATACAGCACATTTTCTGTTCAGACACAACTGAGCAGCTGAACACACACACACACACACACACAGTTATAATTAAGACACTGTATATATTATTAGAGGAGCCTTTTAAAAATAGAATTTCTACATACCACATCATCTTTGCTTTCATTCTTAAAAGAAGTTTCTGTCTCCATAGGAACATCACTGTGATCCCCTTCTATATTTTGCTTCTCAATTACAGATGCACTAGCCACACTGAAGATTCCATGGATATTAATACGAACTTTAACCTTAACTTTGGAACTATCACCATCAGATTGTGGGAAAACATTCTGAATAGTAAAGTTTCCTTAAGGAAAAAAGAACTTTGATCAGAACGTAGGCCTCAGATTAACTCATTCAATTCATCCATTCAATAATTTTACTATCATTTTCAGATAGTGGCCAAAAAAAAAAAATCTTAAAATTATCATCATATTCTGATTAATTATTGCGGGGCATGCATTTCCCCCAATCACCTTTTTTTAATATAATAAACTTGGTATAAATAAAAACTCAAAAGGTTGTAAAGCAATTGTCCTTCAAAAAAAAAAAACAAACTCAAAAGGTTTAAACAACCTGCCCCAAGTCATCAGTGACAGGAAAAACAGTTAGGGATCTTAATCAAGGACAATCTGACTGAAGGCAATATCACTTTTAGGTTTTACAATATTGCCACACTAAAACCAAAATAGCAAAATTCAATTTCCGAACTTTAAAACCAAATACATATTTACCTGCTTGTATAAACTGTGGAAATCATTATCATCTTGGTAACTCACAAAGCAATTTAAATTTTCTTTCCCTGGAACTTGCCTATAGCAAAACTGCTAAGCTATACAGTCACTACGACCTGGTTTACGTTAATTTTTTCAGTTTAAGAAACCTGGTGTTTTAGGGCTGCTTTGGTGGCTCAGTGGTAAAGAATCCACCTGCCAGTGCAGACGACATGGGTTTGATACCTGCTCTGGGGAGATCCCAGTAAGAAAAAAGAAATCTGCTATTTTAGTTTTTAGAAAAAAAAAAATCAAATATATAATGTTATCCATGGTAAAGAGAGAACACTAGGCAGAAAAGTTGTATATAAAATTCTGGTTTTTATAGGTTGAATTGTGACCTTCCCTCTTGCCCCAATGCATATGTTGAAGGCCTACTCTCCAGTAACCTCAGGAAGTGACCTTATTTGAAGACAGGGTCTTTACAAAGCAATCAAGTTAAAGTGAAGTTATTGGGTGGGCTCTAATTCAATGACTTGGTGTCCTTATTTGGAGATGGATACACACAAGAGGAGGACACATGAGCATGATGATGGCCATCTATGAACTAAAGACAAATGCCTGTAATGGATCCTTCCCTTACAGCCCACAAAAGGAATCGATCCCACCAACACCTTAATTTTGAATGTTCCAGCTTCCAGAACTGTGACACAGTACATTTCTGTTGTTGAAATATCTAGTTTGTGGTGCTTTGTTACAAAAGTCCTAGAGAACTAATATCATTTTCAGTAGTTACTTCTACTGTTTTAAATAATTACTTAAAATATTAATACTGTCCTCATTTTAATCTATCAATAAAAGTAGTAAATATAGAACATTTTATATTCTTTTAAATGATACAAATCATACTTTTTTTCGTATCTTCTAAAAAGATAACTCATTCTAGTTGTTGCCAGTGTGTTGAACACGAGTTTAAAGTCACAATATGTAGTCAGTCTGACAGCAATGACTACATATTCAAGTTTACTGATTAGTTTTTTCATTAAAAAATACCATCATCCAACTTTTCAAGCCAATTACAGAACATTTTAAATATAGATGTTAAAAATGAATTAAAAATATTCAAACCTGTTATCCAGAAATAAAACTCTAAGCACCAAAAAGTGCATGTTTAGAAAAAAGTATGACTATCTTTAATTTTTTTCCATGATTAAGAAGTTGAATATTTTATTATTATTTATTCTCCTGCAAGGCTATTGCTTCACTGTATAAAAATAGCACCAGCAAACACAGTATATTGCAAAATTAAGATAGTAATATTCTTCACTGGACACTATACAACTAACTTTTCTCCACTGGCAGTTATTTCTAGTGGGAAGCTAATTTTGACCCAAATCCAAGAATAGCTGTAAACAAGTTACAATGTCATATAAGGTTTAAGATAACCATGTTATCCTTGAATTACATAATTTTTGTAATTAGTTTTACCAGAGATAATTTCAGGAATTCTGAATATTGTAATTGGAGCCTAGCCTAAAAATCACAGGATGCTGTGGAAAAGATGCACAGTGTTTATCTGAAGTCATTAGAAAGTTAAGGGGTATTTTCTTCAGGAAACATTGTTACAAGTAGTTTCTTTTGCTAAAAGTTGCTTTTTAAATATCTATCCACCACTAATTTAAGACAACTATGCTAGATTAAGTTGTTTCAAAGTAGTTTATTTAGGGGTTCCATTTTCACTCCTCAATAGATTTTATGTATTTCTCATATGCTTCTTCACTCATTAGTTCATCTAGTTCTGAAGGGTTACTGACTGTCATCTTGATCAGCCAACCATCTTCATAACAAGACTTATTGACAAGTCCTGGATTTTCTGCTAGAGCTTTATTAATTTCAGTTACTTCTCCTGATAGAGGAGAATAGAGTTCACTAGCAGCTTTCACACTTTCCAAAGCACCAAACTCCTCTTGTTTGTTCAACTTTGTCCCAACTTCAGGCAGACTGCAGTAAACATCTCCCAAAGCTTCCTGTGCAAAATTGCTGATTCCCACTGTTCCAATACCATTTTCTGTTTTACCCATTCGTGTTTTTCTGTGAATTTCCGCACCGACAGCAGAGCAGGGCCGGTGCGCAGCGCCCGGACCCGCTGGCAGTCCCCAGGGCCGCGGCGAGCAGGGCGCGCTGGGTGCCGAGATGGCGCGCAGGCTGCCGACCGCGGCCCGCACGCTCCGCACCGCGCGCAGCGCCATGTTCGCACGGGTGCCACTATCTTTGTTTAAAAATCCAGGGCTGGGTTAGCTGAAATGTTAATTTGTTTCCTTGATTCAAATACTTGTAAGAGGCTAAATTTTATGAAAAAAAAAAAAAAAATTGGGAGTTTTCTTACCAATTCTTGGATCTGGATAAGGCACTTCATGTAAATTAGTATAAAATGCTTCTAGTTCAAATGGTTCTTTCTTGTGGAAAGTAATGACTTTTGAGAATGGGGCAGGATGGTTCTTACAGAATACTTCGCATTCCCTAAAATGGAGTGGGGAAACAGTTAAACAGAGAACTTCCTATGAACCTAATCACAGAATCCATCTTGTTTTTAATTCATAAGCAGCAATTTTAAATACCTCACAAATGTTAAGAATTATTGGTTTTGCTACAGATAAACATACAATGAATTTTGACAGTTTTATGGCTCAAAGTTTTAGAATGCCTGTCATAGTAACAGAGAATTCTCTCCTACTAAAATGGGAAAAATTACCTGAGAGGAGGTATATTTTAAGGCCAATTTATAGGGATTTTTGTTGTTGTTCACATCTGAGGACCAAAATCTGTTGATTAGTTTCCAAAACACTTATCATATGTAACCCTTTTTATTCTAGTTCCCTTAAAAACACTTTTAATTGGAAATAATTTCAAACTCATAGAAAGGTGCAAAAATAAAACAAGGATAAGGAACACCTGTATATATTTTACCTAAATTTGTTACTGTTTTAACCATTTCATCATTTTGAGTACACACACACACTGTTGTATGTGTACATTTTTTTTCTGAACAAGCTGTGGGTGTTACATACATGATGGCTCTTTACCCCAAAATTTTTAAGGCATTCTTCCTAACAGGGACATTCTCTAATATAACCATAGTACAGCTATCTACTTTATAAACTTTAATACTTTAATCTATAAACCAAACTCCCAAGTTTTTCAGTTGATGTAACAATGTCCTTTATAGTATTTTCTCTTACAGGAAGCTTTAAAAGCTACAAAAGCAATTCCATCATCCTATTAATTATGCATGGTTTGAAAATGTCACTTTTATGGACCTTTTCCTCTATCCTACCACTACCTTCTACTTTCTTATTGTAGTCACTAGAATATATTTAAACTTCCAGTGTGTTTTCTTATAAATTTTTTTGGATCACTTATACACTAAACTGAAATTAACTTAAAAAATAATATTTCTTGCCTCAAAGTTGATATTAACACATGTCCTGTAAAACCTTCCAATTAGGTTGACAATCCATATTTTTGAAATTTGCACAAAAATTTCAACTTCTAGGGGATGTGTAGGACACAGAACAAAATCTTAAAAGCAACTTCAAAACTTAAATACAGGTTTACTTTATTATACAAACTATACATCTAAAAAGTCAAATATAGTACAGATTTTTATTTTGGAAGGAAAGTAAACAATTTAAATGCTGGGCAGCTTATGGAAAAGTAAATGCTAATGTCAAAGCTCAAAAAGACTAGCGTATAACAGAAATGAAAATAACAAAGTGCTACTGTCTTTACTGTTAGAATGTTACATTTAAATATACAGGAGAAAATGAGCTAAAATACATTATCTCATACAATGTTATTAGGAATATAGCTTGGTATATTCTTTTTAGTGAATAATTTGGCAGTATTAGTTAAAATAATGTTCATAACCCTCTGGCTCAATTTCAGTCCTACATAGTTACCTCAGATATATCAAACACAACCAAACAAGGATATGTACTGTACAAGAATATGTATGTTTGGTGTTTTTTTATTTAAATATGGTGATGAACAGGGAGGCCTGGCGTGCTGCGATTCATGGGGTTGCAAAGAGTCAGACACAACTGAACAACTGAACTGAAGTGAAATTGAAATTATTCCTGATAAATAAAGGTTATGTCTATCCCATTTGTTTTTAAGCCATCATAGGACTGTATGTCATTAACTACACTGCAAGACATTTATTTTATGAATTGTGCTGCGATTCATGGGGTTGCAAAGAGTCAGACACAACTGAACAACTGAACTGAAGTGAAATTGAAATTATTCCTGATAAATAAAGGTTATGTCTATCCCATTTGTTTTTAAGCCATCATAGGACTGTATGTCATTAACTACACTGCAAGACATTTATTTTATGAATTCTTATGATTATTCTAACAGCACTTGCCTAAAACAGGAAAAACATAACTTTACAATATACTGGTTAATTATGGCATCTACAATTGTCTGAAAATTTATTGTCTGTTGATATGGAAAGGTGATATATATTTGAAAAGGCAATTTTTATGGATATATACACATGATCATGTAAATATTTTTTAAAGTACATGTTTTTATTTGGATATTGAAAGAAAATGACTGGATAGATACATGTGTGTGTGCTCAATCATGTCCAACTCTTTGTGACCCTATGGACTGCAGCCTGCCAGGCTGCTCTATCCACAGAATTTTCCAAGCAAGAATACTAGAGTGGGTTACCATTTCCTCCTCCAGGAGGATAAATATATACCCAGCTGTTAACAAGAGTTATCTCAATAAAATGGGCTAAAAGAGTTGGAGTATAGCAAATACAGGTTTTTTTTAAAGTTTTTATATTTTTATACTGTGATTTATATTTGAAACTGAGAATGTTTTACTTTTATAATAAAATATTAACTAAAAATATGCCCTTCATGGTTTATAGATATATCATGTTTTTATATTCTCCTTGTTTCTAAAATACTATTCTAAAATGTTTGACAAGTTTAAGGAGTATAAATTCCTCTAATTTAGAAAAGTAGGTTCAATTTCTTATTTTGCTAAGCTCTAACCAAGGCTTTAAAAGTAACTTACCCAGTTCCATCTTCAAAAGAGGTCTTCCATCTTAATGTGATTGAATAAGGAACAATGTCTGTTATGGAAAATTCACGCACTTTAAATGCTGGTGAGAGAATTGCACACTGAAAATAAGATGGATACCATATTTAAATAAAAAAACACCAAACATACCCCATGTTACCATGATTGCTTAACAAAGTTGTTATAATAAAACTGTTCCATTTAAAAATTTTCTGGGTTTTTGGTAATAACTAGGTAAAATTTTTAAGTGTCAGAGCACTCTTCCTGTGACTTTACAAAAATTTACGTAAAATACTTTTTAATCTTAAAAAATAATTTTAAACGGGAATAATCATAAGAATTCATAAAATAAATGTCTTGCAGTGTAGTTAATGACATACAGTCCTATGATGGCTTAAAAACAAATGGGATAGACATAACCTTTATTTATCAGGAATAATTTCAATTTCAGTTCAGTTCAGTTGTTCAGTTGTGTCTGACTCTTTGCAACCCCATGAATCGCAGCACGCCAGGCCTCCCTGTTCATCACCAACTCCCGGAATTCACTCAGACTCAGGTCCATCGAGTCAGTGATGCCATCCAGCCATCTCATCCTCTGTCATCCCCTTCTCCTCCTGCCCTCAATCCCTCCCAGCATCAGAGTCTTTTCCGATGAGTCAACTCTGCATGAGGTGGCCAAAGTACTGGAGTTTCAGCTTTAGCATCAGTCCTTTCAATGAACACCCAGGACTGATTTCCTTTAGAATGGACTGGTTGGATCTCCCTGCAGTCCAAGGGACTCTCAAGAGTTTTCTCCAACACCACTTTAGCTTATTGTTGAGTGGTTGGACCAGACAATAAATTAAAAAGTTCTTTGAGGCCTATCACCATATTTCTGGCAAAATATACATTCTAAAATTTAAAAAAAGACTAATCATGATACCTGTAATGCACATCCTCTTGCAACAGCTTCATCAGCATTTAATGTAGTACTTATGTCTTTAAGAAAGAATTTAGTGATTTGCTCTTTCACAGCAGGAATTCGTGTTGCTCCCCCTACAATTTCTATACTACTTATGTCTTCACGTTGTAAGTCTGGAAAACAAAATGTTTCAAAAATTAAGACAGTCTTTATAAAAAAAAGTGAACAGCAGACTCTGGTAAGTACTTTTTTTAAAAAATGAATTTTTTAATTTACTCAAAACAAGGTAGAACAAAAACTAAATTTGGAAAAAAGCAAAATTTAATAGATATTAATTATCTACACATCAGGCACTGTACTTGGTTCAGATGATGAAGTGATCATAAAACAGACAAGCACTTCATGGACTTAAAGAAACTGTTTAGAGTCCTTCGTTTTTTCTAACTTCTACCTCACAAATTCCCATAGGAACGAGTTTTTAAATGGTCATGAAAAACCAAAACAAAAAGCAGTCATGTTCTCACTTCTACTTCTGATCAATCTTTAAAAACTTACTTATAAAAATACCTTCAAATATAACAAGCATTAGTTTTATGATGTAAACAGTATGGGCCAGGACGAGTTCTCATAAACTCTGATGTCTAGTGGCCCTTGTCTTATGAATAAAGAATGAGTTATAAACTCCTTCTCTAAAATAAGAAATATTAATCTTAAAAAAACCCACATGACTTTTTTATTGCTTTTACAAATTTCTACCCCATTAAAGTAACACCATGGTACAGTTTGATGGATAGTTCAGGAACTTTCACTTACTAGCTTGTTCCATTACTGCTTTTAATGGTGGTTCAACTCTGGCTAAGAGGGAAGCACATAATTGTTCAAATTGAGCCCTTTGGGAAAATGAAACAGAAGTCATTATTTGGGGGTATAAAAATTGAGCATATCTTCTGAAATAACAGAATGAATAAAATTAGACATGATCCAAACATAAAACGAGGAAATACTTTTCAATTGAAAACATACATGGTACCTGTTCATTTTACTAGAAACATCAAGGTCATTCATGAAACACTCAATGTTCAGTGGAAGATCTGATGCATTTGCACTCATTAGCTTCTTTAGTTTCTCACATTCCTGATATAAACGCAACAAGGCCCGAGAGTTTTCTTTCACATTTATCTTATATTTTGTCTTGAACTCTTCACAGAAGTAGTCTACTAAAACCTCATCAAAGTTCCTGCCACCCAAATACGGATCAAAGGTAGTAGCCAAGACCTGTTTAATTGAAAAACCAGAACTGAATTTTCAAAAATATTAAATGCTTTCAAAAACTAAACCTCCCTGAAAAAACCTTTTAAACTTAAAACCAAAGAACTTGTCAAAAATCACAGGCATGCCAAATTTGGAATCACTTATATTAATTATCATATTTAGCCAACATATTTATCCATTCCGAATTATCTACTTTATAGATCTATATACCTATGTGAGAGAGTAACTTTAATTCTGAAAAGTTGAGTTGCAATGACTAAAAGTTCATTATCTCACATCCTTTGGTTCTACAATAGCACTGAACAGATGGGCCAAAAACCAAGTTTAAGAGAGCAAAGAAAGAGTCCTAAGTATGTAACCAAAAACAAAACAGCCAAGAGGAGCCAATCCAAAGATTAAATATAAAATATTTTAATTGATCAAACATAGAACTCTGCTCAGTGTTTGTTATGTGGTAGCCTGGATGGGAGGAGTGTTTGAGGGAGAAATGATAAAATGTTTATGTATGGCTGAATCCCTTCAGTGTTCACCCAAACTATCACAACATTGTTAATTCGCTATACTCCAATACAAGTACAAAATAAAAAGCACTTTTAAAAAAGTTTTAAAAAAATGTTTTACAAATTTACAAATCAAGAATTATTGCCCCCACTCCCCTAAAAAGCCAGACTATTTTTATAAACATATAGAAGGAACAAAAGAGCAGGTAAGGAATCAAAAAAGAAAATTTTTAAAAAAATGAAGAGGAGAGACAAGAATTTAATAAGCTTGAACAACTGGCCTCAGCTAAGCAGTCTAATAGAAAAGGAGCAGGAAAGTCACACACTTCAATGATACAGCTCTTGAAACCATAGAATCAAGACATCTAGTCTATCTCCCTGTGGCAGAGGGTAAAAATAACTAGTTATAATAGTCATTGCCAGAAAGTAGAGTTCCACGTTGGTGTGTTTCAGCCTTTTTCATAAGGATGGGTGGTGGAATAGTGGTAAACATCACAGTAGGATGTGAACATCGTCTGAGGGGGATGTTATCCCACAGATTAACATGGAGAATCAACGAACAGACTCCTATATTCACTATGAGTAATTTCCCTTTAATTTTATAATTACAGGGATATTAATACAGTAATATAAACTTCAACACAAAAGACTCTAAAAGGTTCTGGGTAACCCAAAGCATTTAGTCTTCTGAGAAAATTCTATACGTGTGTGTAACAGGGACAGAGAGTGTGTGTAAGTCTGGGTAAGATAATTAATATAAAAATGAACATAAAACCAAAGGCTATAAAAAGATAAGCATGGAGAGGCAAATAACACCACACTGTAGAAAATTTTGATTAGGATTCTTGGATAGAAAGGTTTCTAAAGACAATGGTAATCATTTTAGAAAATGTTTCCTATGTACATTTATAAATATGTAATTTATGCTCCTTGATAGGTGACAAACACCTCAACACTAATAAAAAATAGCTAACACAGTAACTACAATGTGGTGTTCCAAGCATCTTATAAACTTTAATTCATTTCATCCTCGAAAATTCTATGAGATACTGATAAATCCTCAGGTGAGGAGCCTGAGATTTGGGGAGGTTACATAACCTGCTCAAGGTCATAGTTTTTAAGTGGCAGAACCAGGATTTAAACCCATGCATTACAGTTCTCCATTTACTCTACTATGCTCTTAACCATTAAAATTAAATATAGCAAATCATTTATTTACTTACTTTAAGTTTTCCTTTGTTAAAAGCACAAACCGAGACCTGATAGGCAGAATGTCCCATATCAATAAATATTACATTTCTTGGTTTCTCATCTAATGGAGGAAGATCCTGTTTATAAATTCCATATGCTAGTGCAACTATACAAGAACAAAGAATGAGATTAGCAAAGCAATTGCTTGGAAAACAATAAATAAGTCATGTTGATACTACATTTTAGTTAGCTTCAAAGGAAAATAGCTTTTCACAATTTGCTTAATGTTTCATTTTTTTCTACCCTATAATGTTTATGACTCAAGAGTCAATGTAAGACATGTTTAATCTCTGCCAAAATGCTGTACTCCAAAATAACAAGCTTATAAGATATCACAACATAACAGAGTTATTAAAAATCAATGCCTTATACTAATTAGAAAAAAACTATAATATTTTAATGACTGATTTTCAAATTATAAACTGCTCACCTGCAGTAGTTTCATTCATTAACCTTAAACAATTTAAACCTGCAACCTGGGCTGCAGCCATCACAGATCTTCTCTCAGCATCAGTGAAAAAGCTAGGAATCTGGTATTGCGAAACAATAATCAAGTGTATTAGTTCATTGTAATACATTTTACTTAAACATTTCATCAACTGAAAATGAAAATAATTACACCAAAACTTACATAAAGTAATAAATGGTGTTCTAATTAAATAAATGAGAAAAAATACTGCTTGTGTTTTTTTTTAGGTTGTGCTTAATTGCTCAGTTGTGTCCGATTCTCTGTGACCCCATGGACTGTTCCCTGCCAGGCTCCTCTGACCACGGGGATTCTCCAGGCAAGAATACTGGAGTGGGTTGTCATGCCCTCCTCCAGGGGACTTCCCAACACAGGGACTGAACCTAGATCTCCCGCATTGCAGGCAGATTCTTTACTATCTGAGCCACCAGGGAAGCCCCCATCCCCTTATTTTTTTTTAAGGCTGTCAATTGCTATATCAAAAATTTTACCTCAAGTATGAACACAAATTTAAAGCAATTAGTAAAATAGAGTTAATACTATAGAATTTCAAAAATATGTTCATCTAAATCCATCTCATGTTCGTCTATTCTATAAAAATACATATTTGTTTATATTTAATAATGAAACATTAACAACCCCAAGAGTCTATTAAAATTAGATTGGTTAAATATGTTATATCCACATAAAGAAATTTGATGTGGATGTTAGATCAATCTGAACTGTCATGGAATAGTATCTTTATTACATTAAAAAAAGGGGGTACCCGTATAGCATTCATTTTTGTGTGTGTATGTACTATTAGAAGAATACACTCCCAAATGTTTACAATGGTTATATTCCACAGGGAGGGGAAACTATATCGCAGGGGGCTTACAATGAGCATGTGTTTCTTTATAAATCACCAAAAAACATTAGGTTATGTTTCTATTAAAAATAAACTCATAATGTAAAACATAATTAAGATTACATATACTTAATCAAAGTAAGAAGCACTTTCCTTTAGTCTACAGATTTATAAAACAACTGAGTACATTCATGTACAAAATGACTTGGGGCTCTTCCAATTTCAAGTTAACTGCTTTCTGAATTTAGAAATTTCATTTAATAGATAATAACACTAAAAGAACTTGAATTTTGACAAGTCTGTATATCCTGATTTTGGTACTATCCTTCTGATAAAAATGTACATTATAAGCTATGGTTCACTTAATATTCACTGAGAACTTATGTACCAGGTGCTTTTTTTAACCATGAGGGATATGACAGTACATAAAACAGAAAAAAAATTCCCCTTGTATAGCTCACACGGGCTTATTGCACTAATTACAAAGTTAATAATGGCCAAGAAATTCACTGCCATATTCTGATACTAATTTCTGAATAATTACTAAATTCACTGAAGAGTCATAATATTCTATTCTTCTGATGACGTGAGGGAACTTCTGTAGCCATTTAACAGTACTAAGAATACATTCACATTTAGGTGACAACATATAACTTAAAACCTAGCTGTCAATATATAGTGGGATCTCAAGAGATAAAAGACAGGGTAAATGATTAAATGTTAAGAATCCTTAAAAGACAGATCTTTTCTTTCTGAAAAATACTGTATGATCTAACCTATATGTGGAATCTGAAGAAGTCAAATTCATAGGATAGAATAAAATGGTGGTCATCAGGGATAGAGAAGTGGGAGAAATCAGAAGTCAATGGTAAAAGTGTATAAAATTTTATTTATGTAGAATAACTTTTAGAAATCTAATGTATAGCATGGTTACAGTTAATAATACTGTATTATATGCTGAAATTTGCTAAGAAAGTAGATCTCAGGTACTCTTGCCACACAAACACAAAAAAGGTAACTATAGGAGATAGACATATTAATTTGTAAGACTATAGTGATCATTTTCATCATGTATATCAAAGCACCATGTTTTTCACCTTATATACAAACTATTTTTACCTTTAAAGCTTAAGTTGATTTTTGAGGGGTGATAAACATGTTTATTATACTGACTGTGATGATGTTTCACCGGTATATGCATATGTATAGAAGTATACACATTAAATACACCTAATTTATCATTTTTAAAAAAGGATCTTTTCTTCCAGATACAGAATATACACAAAGGTTGTATATTCTGGGCAGTTTCAACCTTTGATGTTAAGTGTTAAGGTTCCCTAGAGTTGGGATGTTTAAGCGCCACCTAGATTCTTAAGGGTAAGTGGCAGGTATAGCAATCACCAACTAATCACATACTTTAGTTTTTTTTTTCTTTTTTTTTTAAGATTAGCTGATTATCACAATTAACTTTATGGGAAACTCAATCTTGAACTTCACTAAATGAAAAAAATTTTTAACATAAAAGAAAAAATTGGAGGTTATTTACTGGATAGGGGAAAAAAACATTTCCATATAACATTAATACACTGGAAAATATGATTCACAAGAGTTCAGTACTGAGGTAAAACTTACTGAAATCACACAGTCAGCCACTGGTTTCTTCAAAGCATTTTCTGAAGTCTCTTTAAGCTTAGCCAACAGCATCCCAGTAACCTGCTCAATTGCAAAAGGTCTTTCTTCTTCTAGGTATCGCACCTGAAGCCCAAGTGGAGATATTTAATAAGAGTCATTTATTCATCTAGTATTTAATGAAAAAGGCAGAATCCTTACTCCATGAACTTACATACCAAAAATATTGCTCTGGTATCATCATATCTCATCTCTGAAGTTCCAGTGCTTTACCCATAGTATTAAAACCAAAAAATCAAGAGTGTCTTTACTTGCTCCAGATCCCCATCTCTCACAAAAACAACTTTTATCATTTACTATTCTTGTAAACAAATAATGGGGAAAAGGTCAAATTATCTTTCTTTAAAATGAAAGCTTTAGTAATACAGTTTTGTGAAAAGAAAATGAGAACACAGGAAAAAAAATTTTATTAAAAAAAAAAAAGAAACTTTATATACATTACTCCAAGGCCTCAGGGGATAATTAAACATTAGAGATGCATACATGGAATTTTTAAATTTAAAAAAAATAACGATTTCATACACAGGTTTGACTAGTTTGATTTAAGCACATAAAATGAAATTTTACAGTGCTTGACCAAGGAATACTATGCTTTATTCAAATAAACAAACTTTTTCATAATGACAACCACAGTATTTATAAGCAACAGAAAGTTAACTTAGAACCCATACAATAACTACAACTAACTTACAGAGGAAAAGGCTAGGTATTTCAACTCTGTATTCCCAAGAACAAATAATTTTATACTAAAACACTAAACTTTGGAAGAGCTTTAAAGAACTTCTCAGGCAGTACAATGTATGTATTTATTTAACTGTATAAATATGAATAATGATATAAAATTTACTATGAAACAGACCTAAACTTGATATCCATTTATTTCCAAATCAATTACAGGTAAGTTTAAAACCAAGAATCAGGAAATCAAGCACACCAAAATTAGGGAAAATGAATCAAGTACCATGTATCTTAGTCTGATTATAGGAGGCACAATACAGAATTTTTTTGAAGAATATAAAAGTTAGATGAAATAAACATCAAAGCATATTCAAACACATGTCAGGAAAAATAAAAGGATAAAATGCTTGAGGCATTGAATGCTAAAGATCTTCAGTCTTCAAAGGATGAAGAAACTTAGTTCAGCGCATGGTTGATTGATGTTTTCAAAGCCTCTTCAACTAGTTTACATGCACTCACTATAACTGCATAAAAATTATATCACTTAAAAATTAGATTTTGACTTTCTGTAAAAATTATTATTTTTAATCAAACTATTCACAAAGCATAATTTTTAATTTTCTTTTTAAAGAATAAAACACGTAAGTAGTTTAGAATACGGAGAAGGCAATGGCACCCCACTCCAGTACTCTTGCCTGGAAAATCCCATGGATGGAGGAGCCTGGTGGGTTGCAGTCCATGGGGTCGCTAAGAGTCGGACACGACTGAGCGACTTCACTTTCACTTTTCACTTTCATGCACTGGAGAAGGAAATGGCAACCCACTCCAGTGTTCTTGCCTGAGAATCCCAGGGACAGGGGAGCTTGGCGGGCTGCCGTCTATGGGGTCGCACAGAGTCGGACACGACTGAAGCGACTTAGTAGCAGTAGCAGCAGTTTAGAATAAAAGTGTTCCACATAGTCATTAGCTGGAAATTATCATATCTAAAGGACACGTGAACATTACTCTTTATCACATTTATTGCTGTTATAACCCATTAGCTTCCTACTCAGTATGTCTTGATCCACAAATTTCACCTAAAATATGGCTTCCTAATTTTCAATTTGTCCTTAATCTCTTATCGTGTCTTTTTTTTTGAACTACTGTTAAGTCTCATGTCTCCTTACTACAATTCATCATCCATCCTGTAGTCAGAACCCTCTTCTAGACATGGAAGTATGTACACCTTAAAACATTGTATCAATTTGAAAGTCAGCTATTAAAATTTTTAGCTCTGAGATATAAATCTTATTGCATAAAGTTTATCCTTCTGAAGTGTACAATTAAGTGGTTTTAGTATGTTCAAACTTGTATATTGATTACCATTAACTGTAGTACATTTTCATCACCTTAAAGAGAGTGTCCCATTAGTAGCAGCAGAAGTAGAGATACCCATTCCTAACAATTAAGAAGTAGATACCCTTAATTCCTAACAACCATAAGTCTATTTTCTGTGTCTACTTATTTGCATTGATTCTGGAGAGCCCCACAAACGAAATCACAAAACATGTGGCCTTTTATATTTGTTTCTTAACCCCCAGTTAGCATGTTTTCTAGATACTGTCTTTTTATGGCCAACTAATACATGCCACTGGATAACTATACCACATTTTGTTCATATACTCATCAGCTGGTGGACACTTGGTTTGTTCCCACTTCTTGGCTATTATAAATAATGTTATTATGAACATTAGTGTACAAATTTTTGTGTGCACAAGTGGTTCGATTCTCTTATGTATATATACCTAATAGTAGAAGTGCTAAGTCATATAATCTGTCTGTTTTGGGGTATTCTGTTAGTTTTTGTTAACCAATCTAAAACTCTCTGTCTCAAGATATAGAAGTAAAAACCTAGAATCCATCTCTTACTTGGAAGAAGAGTTTGCTTTAATATTCCTAATACAAGATTCTTCTAAATTAGAGCAAACTCATTATAGCAGTTAACATACTTTTGGGCCTATTTTTCTAAATCACATATGCCTTTGCCTTTGTCCCTTAAAAATGGTTCACACCTCTAAAAGTTCTCCAAATAATAATACCTTTTTCTTGACAATAAAAGTATTTGGACTTAAAAGATTATTCTTCTAAATCAGATTTTTTTTGTGTGCATTCACTAAAGCACACTACAAAAACTGCCTGTTTCTTGGTATGCATGTATTTCACCTAAAGGAAAAAAATTAAATTTTTAAAAAAGTATTTAAAAATAAGCAATTTTACTCATTTGGTTTCTTTAATTTGAACAAATGCTTGCATTCTGGGAATATAAACTTACCTTAACCCCTGCACTTCCATTCGGCATCTTCTGCAGCTCATAGGGAAGCCTGATCCTTTCAGTTTGCACAATAGGATCGTCAAAAGATCGTCCATGAAGTTTTTTGAAACCGTGAATTGTATTTCTTACATTTGTGACAATCTGTTGGCAATAAACATTTTTATAATTACTGAATTAATGCAAAGTAAACTACGCTAGTATTTAAGAATCACCAAGTCTCCTTATCCTATACATCTGAATAAGTTCAGAATTACACACTATCATTTAATTTTCTGGTTTCTAATTGATAGAAGTCCCCTTGGACAGCAAGGATATCCAACCAGTCAATCCTAAAGGAAATCAACCCTGAATATTCACTGGAAGGACTGATGCTAAAGCTAAAGCTCCAATACTTTAGCCACCTGATTTGAAGAGCCAACTCACTGGAAAAGACGCTGATGCTGGGAAAGACTGAGGGCAAGAGGAGAAGGGGGCGACAGAGGATGAGCAGGTTGGATGGCATCTACTCAATGGACATGCACTTGAGCAAACTCCAGGAGACAAATAAGGACAGGGAAATCTGGCGTGCTGCAGTCCACGGGGTCACAAAGAGTCAGACACAACAGAGTAACTGAACAAATTGATAGAAACCACTATGTCCTACCCTTGGAATGTTAAAAACAAAATTAACTGTCTTTTAAAAAGAAGAAAACTTCAAAACTTCTCAAATACAATGAAAATTTATGAACAACTCATTTATTTGGCTTTCTTCAAGACTTTCAGGCTAATGAGTTAGTATTTTTTCTTTCCACTTTAATCTGTGTTTTTATTAATATTTACACTATGTCTTTTATCACCCTGTTTTTCTTTTACACTAAATATCTTCTGTGAACTTTATCATGTATTACTACATTGCTTCCACTGCTAAAAACTCCTAGGTTTGTAAATTAAAAATCCTTCCATTTAGCATGCTAACTTAATGTGTCTTCTTTGTAAATAGCTTATATTTTGGCAAAGTAGTTTATTCTTTATTTAGAACATGTAGTTCAAACTACAGAATATCACTGAGATCCAGTTGTTGTCCTCTTAGTGACCTTCAATTGTAAGATGAAAACTACAGGGATGCTTAATTACTATGTTGATCGCTGTAGCTTTTTAGGAAAAATAACTTGTAGCTTGCTTCTTTCAGAGACTCTAAGCCCTACAATACCTTAAATCAGCCAGAATACGAGAAGTAACCTTTAGTGAAGGGGTCATTTTGGCACAAACATTTGGTTATGTGCAGTATGAAAATGGAAAAGGAGGAAAAAAACATATTCACACTCAGGCTAATTTTAAGACAATTTGATTATAAAAATCTTAACAATTCCTGGATAAATGAATCAATTATGTATACAAAGTCATGAAAAAAATAGCTCCATTAAACAGTTATTTTGTAATAAAGACAAGACTCAGGTATATATTAAAATGTAAAAAATAACTGTTAAGGGCATTTGGTTCATGGCAATAAACAAAGTCTAAGAAAAACGAACCTGTAGCATGCAATGTTAAAATGAATGTTTTATGCAAAAGGATTTCAGAAGCCTAGAAATACGAATACTTAAACAGATTCCATGTAAAGTGGCAGCCACAGAGAATTAACTCTGAAAACCAGTTTCTCCAATTTTTTCCACCTTCTTTAACAAAGACATCATTCACTTGTTGTAGAAGTATGTATTCTAGATAGCATATACCTCATTAAAAGTAACATTCAAGGAAAACCTGACGCCATTTGACAGCATAACCTAACCTCACAACTAAGATTTTTTAAAAAATAAAATTCAAGAAATATTTTACAATCCAAAGCAAAATATATTTAATAAGATACAAAGCTATTAGGATCTGTCAACTTCTTTATTCTCTTTTTTCACTTTTAATTATATAAAGTGGGAGCTTAGCTGCTATTATGAAGTTAATTCTTCCTGTAAGTCAAAATATCTACATTAACAACTCACCTGGCTCTTAGCTGCGTTCCAATGGCTCGTGTTCTTGATCCCAAAGATATACATGCTCTGAACAGAGAAAAAAGAAAAAGTGTTTCCAAGGTATTTTTATATTAATGTACTACTACTGTGCTTCTCTTTATACAAAAATGAATTTAAGGATGAATATAATCATGTAGTATTCAAAAAATAGGTTATTGAAATCAGAATTTTACATGTTTTTAAACTTTCCTAAATAATAGTTGTCAGAATAAATGTTAGAATTTAAAAAAATGTGCTAATAGTTGGCAACACTATATTGGTCCCCAAATTATTTTTCAAAATTTTCAGTAAGTCTATGACTCGGATCTAAATCCTGGCTCTGCCACTTAACAGCTGAGTAACCTTGTAGGAATTATCTAACCATTATTTGCCTCAGCTTCCCAGCTGGAAGACAGTGTTGATAATAATACCTACTCAGACAGGTGTGTGAGGATTTAGTGAGTGACTATAGGTAAATGATCTCTGGAATCAGAGATCAAATTGCCAACAACTGGATCATTGAAAAAGCAAGAGAGTTCCAGAAAAACACCTGCTTTATTGACTATGCCAAAGCCTTTGACTGTGTGGAAAACTCTTAAAGTGATGGGAATACCAGATCGCCTGACCTGCCTCTTGAGAAATCTGTATGCAGGTCAGGAAGCAACAGTTAGAACTGGACATGGAACAACAGCCTGGTTCCAAATAGGAAAAGGAGTACGTCAAGGCTGTATATTGTCACCCGCTTATTTAATTTATATACAGAGTACATCATGAGAAACTCTGGGCTGGATGAAGCACAAGCTGGAATCAAGACTGCTGGGAGAAATATCAATAACCTCAGATATTCAGATGACACCACACTTATGGCAGAAAACGAAGAACTAAAGAGCCTCTTGATGAAAGTCAAAGAGGAGAGTGAAAAAGTTGGCTTAAAGCTCAACATTCAGAAAACTGAGATCATGGCATCTGGTCCCATCACTTCATGGCAAATAGATGGGGAAACAGTGACAGACTATTTCTGGGGGCTCCAAATCACTGCAGATGGTGACTGTAGCCATGAAATTAAAAGACGCTTACTCCTTGGAAGAAAAGTTATGACGAACATAGCATATTAAAAAGCAGAGACATTGTATTGCCAACAAGGGTCCGTCTAGTCATGGCTATGGTTTTTCCAGTAGTCATGTATGGATGTGAGAGTTGGACTATAAAGAAAGCTGAGCACCAAAGAATTGATGCTTTTCAACTGTGGTGTTGGAGAAGACTCTTGAGAGTCCCTTGGACTGCAAGGAGATCCAACCAGTCCATTCTAAAGGGAATCAGTCCTGAATATTCATTGGAAGGACTGATGCTGAAGCTGAAACTCCAATATTTTAGCCACATGATGTGAAAAAACTGATTCATCTGAAGAGACTCTGATGCTGGGAAAGACTGAAGGTGGGAGAAGGGGATGAGAGAGGATGAGATGGTTGGATGGCATCACCGACTCAACAGATATGAGTTTGAGTAAACTCCAGAGAGGCCTAGAGTATTGCAGTTCATAGGGTCACAAAGAGTTGGACATGACTGAGCAACTGAACTGAACTGACAGGTAAATGAACAATATGTTGTTTTTATTACTGCATTTAAATGTATTAATAATTCTGCTTATAAAAGTGTAGAGTACCATTTTTATCAAATCACCATTTCATGCTGTGATTCAAGAAAATGTTTCCATGGTTTCAGTGTTAATTACAGGTTGTAATTCAGTTGTAATTCATTCAATCAACAAATACTAACAGGCATTGTGTTTATACTAGCTACAATCCAATGTGCTTGGAGAATTTAGTCGATCAAGAAAATCAACATATACTAGCAAAAAAAGAGAATAATCACTTGTAGATAATAAAGCTTAGGAAAAGCAAGTAGAAGATGTGATTTCTTAATTAAAACTTGAAAGAAAGCATTTTTGGAGAAGACTCTTGAGAGTCCCTTGGACTGCAAGGAGATCCAACCAGTCCATTCTAAAGGGAATCAGTCCTGAATATTCATTGGAAGGACTGATGCTGAAGCTGAAACTCCAATATTTTAGCCACATGATGTGAAAAAACTGATTCATCTGAAGAGACTCTGATGCTGGGAAAGACTGAAGGTGGGAGAAGGGGATGAGAGAGGATGAGATGGTTGGATGGCATCACCGACTCAACAGATATGAGTTTGAGTAAACTCCAGAGAGGCCTAGAGTATTGCAGTTCATAGGGTCACAAAGAGTTGGACATGACTGAGCAACTGAACTGAACTGACAGGTAAATGAACAATATGTTGTTTTTATTACTGCATTTAAATGTATTAATAATTCTGCTTATAAAAGTGTAGAGTACCATTTTTATCAAATCACCATTTCATGCTGTGATTCAAGAAAATGTTTCCATGGTTTCAGTGTTAATTACAGGTTGTAATTCAGTTGTAATTCATTCAATCAACAAATACTAACAGGCATTGTGTTTATACTAGCTACAATCCAATGTGCTTGGAGAATTTAGTTGATCAAGAAAATCAACATATACTAGCAAAAAAAGAGAATAATCACTTGTAGATAATAAAGCTTAGGAAAAGCAAGTAGAAGATGTGATTTCTTAATTAAAACTTGAAAGAAAGCATTTTAATATGTAGGGTTTTATGGAAAAGGACATTACCAGTACATAGGTATACCATCTACTCTCAATATAACAGCCTGAGTGGTCCTTTTAAAGACAGAAAGTCCTCTGCTAAAAACCCTGCAATTGTGTCCTGTTTCCCCAACAGCCAATAAACAGCCATAGTTTGCTTTGTAGCTGCTCTATTCTGTAACTTCAGTATTCAGGACAGTGGCAGCTGAGATAAAAGGAAAAGGAATTAAGAAATTTTAGGAGCTAAAACTCAAAGACTTGGTAATGAACTAGATCTTCGGAGTGCAACAGGCAGCCACCAGACACACATGGCTATTACTCAATGAAATGCAGCTAGTCTGTATAAGTAACGCGTGCTAATTGACTATACCACTGGGGCCCCAGTGCGGCTAGTCTGAATTGAGATGTACTTAAAGTATGAAACAATATCTTATTAATTTAAAAACACTGGTTACATGCTGAAATAAGATTTTGAATATACTGAGTTAAATCAAGTATACTAAAATTAATTTGTATTTTTACTGAAACTTTAGAATATTTTAAATTATGTGGCTCACATATATTATATTTATTTTTACTGAACAGTGCTGGAATAGGTAATAGGAAGAGGTAACTAACAGTAACATACAGGTTTCCAGTTTGTATTGGAGGGTAAACAGCTGTGCCATGCAATAAGACAGAATATGCTGTAAGAGGGACCTGTTTGGGAATGGACCATCACAAGTTCTATTTTGGCTATGCTGTGATTGAAGTGCCTTTGATACATCCAAGGAGGTATTTATTTAGAACTAAATGTTAAATGTGATGAACTATGATGGAATAGAAGTTACTTTTCTTTAATTGTGATCTGGTAAAAAAAAATAGGTAAATAGGATATATTAAGAATCAGTGGTTCAAGTGACACCTTCATTTTTCTTGCAAATAATTCCTTGATTCAACATAGTCTCTGCCAGAGTAGACTTTGCATGCCTGATACAGAAATCCATGAAGATGGTTGGCATTCCATTCTAAACTCAGAGAAAATATGGACTTGCCATCTCTTGGCCAATTTTATTTTGGGAGTTGAGACCCATTTTGCTGTCAACTCCATTATCTGGATACACTTTTGAAGAAATTTTAATTTTTCAGTACAAGGCTATCATTACTTTAATGCCTTAGGTTGATTCTCTTTAAAATCTTAGGTTGATTCTCAAGAGTTAAACTTCTGTTAAAACTCTTAGATCCAAGTAAGACTGATTCAACTATCATTTATTGCTGTATTCACTGTATTTGCTGTATTCAGTGCTGTATTCACTGAAATATGTTTTATGCCTATATCTTTTCATGAAGAAAGCTACAGTTATCTTATCAGACATTCTCTTTAGGTTAAAAGCAGACAACTTGTAAAGTTCAAAACTTTAATGTTATAACTTGGAAATACCCAGTTTCAATACAGAGAAAACTCTCCTCACACTGCATGCGTGCTAAGTTGCTTCAGTCATATATGACTCCCTGCGACCCCACAAACTGTAGCACACGACTCCTCTGTCCATGGCATTCTCTAAGCAAGAATAATAAAGTGGGTTGCCATTTCCTTCTCCAGCTAAAGGTCCTTCTCACCTACTAAAGGTCTTCAAATTCCCTAAAATTTCCCCCCCCAAAGATTCTATAGCAGCCATTAAATAAATATCTGTCAAGGATTTTCAGAAAAATCAAAGTAATTTAAATACCTATTCTCTTTCAAAACTTCTACCTAACTTTCAGTAATACCAAGGCAAACAGACATACTATATGTTGACACAAAAGTTTTTCTAGAAAAGGATATTCAACAGTTTATCCAACTATGTATCACAAAATCCAATTACATTTTCTATAGATTATTTCAACTATTATTTAGAAAATCCATTTTATACCTAAAAGAAAAAAAAGAGAGTCTACAATGCAGCTTAAACCCATTATATTTAGGCTGTTGTTGCCATCGTGACAGTAGTCATACTCTCTCAAAGAATGCCACAAAATTAAACAAATAAGTAGAACTTCTAAATGTTCTGTATAACTTTTAGTAGAGGAAGGGCATAAAAATCAAAAGACAGGATGTTACTTAAGAAAGCTGTATTTGTATTTTCCCCTAAAATCTAAAATTAACTGTCTCTCTTACAAAGCCAAGCATGGTTAGGTTGGAGAAAACACACACTGCCAACAGACCATCAAACTTCTCACCTACGAGGTTGACACTCTAGATTTGTTTGCTTCTTTGTAAATCTCCACTAAGGAGTCAAAACCTCTTGATCTTATCATTAACACTTTAAAATAGCCCTGTTTTTAGAAATTTCTGCTTTCCCTTGCCAGTTCTGTAAGATCACAATTACTATTTATAGTCTCTTCTGTATCACTGAGTAGATGCAAAGAAATATAATAGCTGAATTAATGATATAAGAGGACAATCAATTGGTTTAAATAAGGGGTTTGTTCCTTACACGGCCAACTTGGTTCTGAATCAAATTGTCAACTGCTGAGGAACTCCTTTCAACTATAGTTGCCAAGGTGTCTATAGAGCAGGATTTCTCAGTCTTGGTACTACAGACATTTGGGGCTAATTTTTTGAGGGACTGGGGCAATTTTGTGCCCTGTAGGATTTTAGAAGCCTCTCTGGCCTCTACCTGCTAGATATCATTAGCTTTCTTCCGTTCCCTCTCCCCGTGTGACAATTCCAAGTATCTTCAGACACTGTCAGATGCACCCCAGGGCACAAAATCTCCAGCTGAAAACCACTGCAACACTTCCCAAATAGTATTCTGTACAAAGTAATCCCTTAGTGGGTCAAATAATCTGAGGAAAACATTCTTTTCTATTTCAATGCCTCTAAACAAATTAAGGATTTGAGACTTTGAGAGTAAAGAAAACATGTGATTATCATTTCTCAAACTTAACTATCTGGAAAAAAAAGTAAAGGAATGATTGTTACCATTTTTTTTTTTAGTTTGCTACTTAGAAATATTAGACTAGGAAACAGGAATCCACTCCAGTATTCTTGCCTGCAGAATCCCATGGACAGAAAAACTTGGTGGTCTACAGTCCCTGGGGTCTCAAAGAGTCTGACATGACTGAGCGACTAATGCTTAGAAATATAAAATTTTTAGACACCTATGATTTAGTAATAATATAAACTTTCCAATCTTTCAATATGGACAATGAATAAAATATTTTAATATATAAAAACAAAAATTCCTTTAGTAGTCTCCAAACGCTTCTAATAAGCATAACTCCCAAATTAAATTTGTTCTTAACTTAAAACCATTAACAGAAATCTGCTGCATGCGTGTGGGTGCTCAGTTATATCTGACTGTGACCCCACTGATTGATTGTAGCCTTCTGGACATCTCTGTCCATGGGGTTTCCCAGGCAAGAAACTGGAATGGGTTGCCATTTTCTACTCCAGGGGATGTTCCTGACGCAGGGATTGAACCCACGCTTCCTGCATTGGCAGGCAGATTCTATACCACTGTCCCACCTGGAAAGCCCCTACAGAAATCACACACACATTTACGTATCTGATTTAATTTTTATTTAAAAAGCTGATTAAGTACTTTAAATTAGACATGCTGTTTAATTATTAAATTAGATACAGTATTTTGAAAACTGATTATCTTACTCAAAATTCATCAGTTCAAAGACAAATAACAATGCATAATAATTTTGTCATTTTTATTACAACTGCCTAGATTTGCAAATTACCACTTACCACCTGTTTTTGTAAGTAAAATTTAATTAGAACATAGCTATGCTCATTAATTTGTATTATAATGACCACACACTAAGTGAAGTGAAAGTCGGTCAGTTGTGTCTGACTCTTTTTGATCTCATGGACTATAGAGTCCATGGAATTCTCCAGGCTAGAATACTGGAGTAGGTATCGTTTCCCTTCTCCAGGGGATCCTCCCAACCCAGGGATTGAACCCAGGTCTCCCGCATTGCAAACATTCTTTACCAGCTGAACCACAAGGGAAGCCCAAGAATACTGGAGTGGGTAGCCTATCCCTTTCTCCAGCAGATCTTACTGGCCCAGGAATTGAATCGGGGTCTTCTGCACTCCAGGCAGATTCCTTACCAATTGAGCTATCAGGGAAACCTAACCACATACTAAAAGGCATGTTAAACATCTTAAACTCAATGTATATTAGGTAATTTGTACCTATCATTCCTGCCTTCTAGAATTTTTTCAGAATTTTTCAGCTACAAATTCAAGGCAATGACTAGAGATTCATTTTGTTTTGTGGATAATATTCATATTAAAAGATTTTATAGTACTAGCTTTGGCCATGCTAAAGTGTGGGACGTCTGCCCATCCACTCATCTAGTAGGCACAATTTCATTAAAAAAAAAATTTCACTGGATTTTTGTTTGTCAACAGCAAAATACTTTGCAACACACACTAACAGACATGTATAGATAAAAGGAATACTGTACATACATTAAGAAGAATGATGTAGAGTCATATTAGCAAATTTGAGATGTTCACATTATATTTTGAAAAAGCCAACTGCAGAATGTATATAAATCTAACTCTACCTTTGAAAAAAAAAAAAAAAATCCCAGTTTAATACATATACTCACTATGTATAGAAACACACATATTAAAGTTTAGGAGGTAGTTGGGAAGAGGCAGAGGAGATATACTTTATGTAATTCTTCAGTATTTAAAATACTTAAAATTAATGTAATCTCATAGTAAAACATACAAATAAAACCATTTCATATGGTACAAAGAATAAATAATTTTAAAAATGTAAAAATTTTCTCCTAACCTGAACTGCTATTACTATTAAAAAGTCTTCCGACCCAGCAAGTCACTGTTAATGTCTGGAGTTTCTCATTTTCCGTGTAGAAAAATTTTTTATTTTCAGTATCTCAAGGTAAGTGATTTCTACTTTTGTTCATTGAATAGCACATCTCACATATCTGAGATGTGGTTTATAAATAATATTTTCCCATATTTTCAGATTATACATATGTTGATAAGGACATTTGTTTAGTCTGCTAAGTTGGATCCTGCAGAATTTTAATAGTAAAACAAATACATACATCTAACAAAAATGTCTTGAAATAAGTTTGATTAAAAGATCCATTTTCTTTATTGTAAAGTTCATAAAAATTCAAAGCATTACACACTATGTATTAAGAGCACACTTCCATAATCTACTGCCAAGAAATATTCACTATTAATAGTTTATAGTCTTTCCACACTGCTTTCCTCCATAGGTTTGCACTAACATTTTGTGTACCTACTTTTATATCAACTTCTAAATTGAAACAAAACTTTTACATGTTCTTAAAATAACTTAAAAGCATACTAAAATATTTTAAAACAAGATAATATTTCTTAGAAACTAGACAGTAATAGATTACTGATTAAAGATGCTTCTCTATACAGTAAATGCCCAGACAGATAATTTGTCCCAATACAGCCCATTACCCAATATGTAGATACCATCCGTCCGCCAACAGATAATGTAAGGAACACTGGGGTTCTGGGGTCAAAGAAGCCTAAAACTAAATTCATTTCATTGCTATTTCTTGGCCAAGATATTTAACTTTGCTTAAGGCTTCTTACGCAGAGAAGGCACTGGCGACCCACTCCAGTACACTCGCCTGGAAAATCCCATGGACAGAGGAGCCTGGTAGGCTGCAGTCCATGGGGTCGCTAAGAGTCGGACACGACTGAGTGACTTCACTTTCACTTTTCACTTTCATGCATTGGAGAAGGAAATGGCAACCCACTCCAGTGTTCTTGCCTGGAGAATCCCAGGGACAGGGGAGCCTGCTAGGCTGCTGTCTCTGGGGTCGCACAAGTGACTTAGCAGCAGCAGCAAGGCTTCTAATGAAAAAAGATAGCTAGTATTATCAAACTCATAGAATTGATGTGTACATATGCCAGTGCAAACAATGCTAACCCCATAGAAATCATCACTAAATATCAATTTAAAACGCAGGGAGCATGTTTTAGCTGTGAGAGTTGGACCATAAAGAAAGCTGAGCACTGAAGAATTGATGCTTTTAAACTGTGGTGTTGGAGAAGACTGCTGAGAGTCCTTTGGACAGCAAGGAGATCAGTCCTGAATATTCATTGGAAGGACTGATGCTGAAGCTCTTTGGCCACCTGATGCCGCAAAAGATTGAAGGCAGGAGAAGGGGACAACAGAGGATGAGATAGATGGTTGGATGTCATCACCAACTCATTGGACATGAGTTTGAGGCAAGCTCCAGGAGTTGGTGATGGACAGGGAAGCCTGGTGTGTTTCAGTCCATGGCATTGCAAAGACTCAAGACACAGCTGAGTAACTGAACTGATGTTTTATCTGACCACATGCTTCAATCTGATATTGAATGAGGATTTCTGGCTCCAGTTTTCTTTTCCCATGTGTGAAACTAACCACTTTGATATAACTGAGTCTGAGATGGAAATTCCAATCCCTACATCTATACTTAATTGAACAATATAAACATATTCAAGGCCTTAAAAATGTGCACACTCAGTAATTCTAATTCTAGAAACTTACTTGAAGAAATTAAGGGTCAAAAATTTAGTTACAAAGATAGTTATTGCAGCACTGCTTATAAAAAGAAAAGATAAACAATCTGAATACCAATAAGGGATGATTTAAGGAAATTCAGTGTTTGATTATACAAACACTGAAATTGGGTGCTATGTGCTAAGCCGCTTCAGCTGTGTCTGACTCTTTGCAATCCCATGGACTGTGGCCCACTATAGGCCAAAACTTAAGCAATTATCTTTTTCATTAAATTGTCCTTGGTTTATACATAGGATTCTCCCATGCATACATAATTATGTATATTAAAGAATGAAATGTGAAAAAGTGTAGATGCTGAAACCAACTAAATCAAACATTTTCTACTTTTTTTCCCACACAATCTTTTTAAAATGTATTGCATCTTAGCAATGCCTTTGTCCTATTACATTGATGTTAGCAAAAGGACATACAAATAATTTTTTTTTTGCAAAGCTAGTTTATATGTATTTTAAATACTGTGGTGTATTAGAAAAGTTTCAGGTCCTCCAATAGCTACATTTTTTGTAAGATAGGCATTTAATGAATAAACATTTAGGAATCAGGAAGGGCTATGTTTTCACTCAATAATGTAAGCCCCACAGAATAAATACACACTGTAAGAGCACCAGACTACAATGAAGTACTAGTTCAATAACAATAAAAGGTATACTCCTGAAATACGTGACAGTATACAACTCCAGAAAGAAGGGCAGAGTTGCTGATACAAGCTAGGAATACAATCCTTCCACTTTTAGAACGTTCTGCTTTGGTTTAGCCTCGTTAAATCTAGATATTAGAAGTGACTCTCTTACATACAAATCAGAAAGATAACCTCAGCCACACAGAATTTGCCAATGTGCTTAAGAATATTAACAGAGACTTTAGAAGACTTAAATGAGCAGCCTAATTTCTAAAGAACTCTTTGAAAGTGTGGCCAGGCCCTTTAAATTTAAAGAGTCATGGAGCCACTAATAAGATTTTTGAGCCTGAAAATGCAGTATCTGTTTTACAATTCTGGTTTCTGATCTTTTAGGAAAAGGCTTTAAAGATAAGAGGAACATCCATCCAACCTCTCATTTTTTCTCTATAGGCTAAGTTCCTGAAGCCAAAAACTGCCCCCATTAACTTTTACTCTGATGAAAGAGGAGAGTGGAATTTCCTAGTCCTTTTCTGGCAGAAGCCCTTATCTGCTGTGACTTAAAACGCTGTAGAGATGAAGTCATCAATAGTTCACAATTTACGTCTCACTGTCTCATTGTGCATAAAGCCAGAGAAAGATGTAAAAAGAAGCAAGAGTTCTAACAGTACTATGAACATTAACTGACCTATGCTCACATTTGAGACTGTAAGTATACAAGAATTTCAGCAAAAGAAATATAATGCATATATCTAGAAAAAGTGGTATAAACCTTCTAGAATGTTCTTTAAAAGAAACCAAAGCACAAACTGCTCCAAGTAAACTATCGTCAAAACCTCCTTGACATAATTTATTCATAAAAGATTAGCAATATACTTATTCAAAGCCTTAGCTTAACACTGATCTTGGACAAGATTAGTCTTATGTTTAAAGTATTGTATTTTGGACCATTCAGAAGGGTCAAATCAACATGTTTGGCTGCTTAACTATAGAAAATAAGACATTGGCAGTTAGTTGCCTCATAAAATTACCGGTAACAGGAATCTACATTAAGAAGCTAGTTTTTCATATCCCTGTCTTACTTAATTATATTATTTGCTAACTTCCCAGACCACAGAAACAATGAAACATGTGGATACCTGTTTCCATGACATAATGCCATTCCTTCTAATTCTTTCATCAAGTGTTCATAATAGAATCACTTCACAATCATGTTTATACAGGACAGATGCCTCTGACTCTCCAACAATTCATTCTGTAGAAATACGCTTTCGATAGGTTCTAACTCCACTACTTTCCTTTAATGGATGAACATTACCGACACATGGGCCAACGACTCCCATCCCTGATTCTCTCCCTATTAATGCACCAGTAACCCACGCCCCTGGAAACCCGTCCGATTACCCCCAATTCTCAAGGACACTGAGGTAAAATCCCTTCTTTTAAAAAACAAACAAAAGAAGGCTTTCTGGGCCAGATGAGCCTGCAACTCATATTCTGACATTTGCATTCTAAGCTTTCATTTGTTACTTTTCTGAGAGAAAGCTGTCGCGTTGACAGATGGGCAGAGGAGGAAGGGGAGAAACAATAAAGATTTTTTTTTTAACTGAGCGAGCGCGGATGCCCGCCCTCAGCCAATAATCCCAAACAAGCCAGGCGAGGGGGGGACTAAAGATCTTTCTCTAATGTTCAGAACGTCGTGGTGGTCCCGCACCAATCCTTTTCCTGAAAACTAAAGCACGGACGCCGGGGGACCGAGGCGTGGTGGTGGGCGCGC